>KN497297.1:0-15593 GCA_000787155.1 Scartelaos histophorus | reverse complement strand
CTTTGTTCTACACGTTTTCTCCATATTACTCCAATATTACTGTCCATATGTGCAGTAATGTGCCATGTTCGACCGGTTTCAACTGAAGCAAGAAAGGTCAGGGATACTTTTTAGGCATTACAAAAAGATAACTAAAAGTACACTTGCATTTAAAAATATAGAATTACAGAAGAAAAAAAGTACAATTAAAATAGTGGAAGATGTACATGTGTAAGTAATGCCAAAAAGCTGACACTACTACTACTACTGCTACTATACTGCTATTAGTACTATTACCACTAATATACTACTACTAGTGGCTTACTGTTACTACTATTACTACAACTAGTACTACTACTACTTCTGATGTTAAGACTACTTTAGACTACTTTAGGTTTAGATAAGTTTCCATTTTAAAATGTATAATAAAAATACTACTTAGATTAAATTACTGGAAAATATACACACATAGGTAATGTTACACCAAAGCTAACATAATACTACTACTACTACTACTACTACTACTACTGCTACTATACTGCTGTTACTACAATTTCCACTGCTAATATACTACTGCTAGTACTGCCATACTCCTACAACTACTACAACTACTTCAGTTGCTATGACTACTACTAAAAGTACCACTACTATTTCAATAAAGTTTCCATTTCCAGGTGTCTACAATGTACGTTTGCAATGAATCAGTAGAAAATATATTAGCATTAGTTGTGCCAAAATGTTACACCAAAGCTAAAATACTACTACCACTATTTCTACTATTGCTACTACTACTGCTACTGCTGCTACTGCTACTACTACCACAGAATTGCCATCTTACTTGTAATATTTTATAACATGTCATAACTTAAGTCCCTTAGCTGCAGACTCAAATTGAAATAGCACTTTTCTCTGAGCTGAACCGTGCCAAACTGTGCCGGATCAGACCAGCCATGAGTGAAAATGAGGCTTCACTTAAATGTAAGAGGACACATCACCTCAGCACAAGTATTTAAATAAAGTTTCCATTTCAAAGTGTCTATAATGTGCACTTGTACCATGCCCTACTCTCAGCTTTTCCCCACTCGTCTATATCCGAGCAGAGAGCTGGAGCGAGCCGGCAGCCCAGATTGTGGCAATAATAAGTAAATAATTTGTATGATAATTCATTACAGCGCCGTCTTTTTCAACTTTAATTGGTCTAAATGAAGAGACATTTCACACCATTTAGATAAAAACGAAAAGGGGGCGACTGGCGTAATGAAAAGTGTGCACTTCAGAGACTTGCTCTAAATGAAAATGTAATTGGAGGCGGACGGGTGCAGGAGGAGAGACCCAAGCCGGAGATCCAACCAGGGCTATCTCCAACACAGACGAGCTCAGGCTAATGACGGAGCAATTTGGAACATTTACGCACCCCAAAGAGTCTCATTAAGTCAATCACAAGCTTAGCCCCACTCGCGACGCTGGAGCTGCTCTAACCCGCATTTAAGCAACATCAATCGAACGTGAAGAGAGGAGGGGGCCAGTCCGGTCTTTCAGAGAGACAGAAATACCCACCCCGAGTAATTTATTCTGAGGGATCTTTGGAGAGGATAATGGCCAATTATTTGTTTATAACACTGGTTAAATTTTCATTAGGCAGATTAATGGGATATCATGTACTGTCAACAGTGGAGCGAGGGGTGCTGTGTCAGAGATAAACGGCCAAACAGATGATGTCGCCGGGTTTGTAAATTGGATTTTCGCCGGCCTCTTTCTCTGCGTATGGAAATTTAAAGGTGGACAGGAGCTAAAGGGGGAGGAGCTACAGCAGAGGGAGTTGGAGAGGGGGGTCCTGGGCTAGGCTGGACTAAGCTGGACTGTATTCAACACCGCAGTGACCAAAGAGTGGTGTGTGAAAGAGGAAGCTGCTTATTGTCAATGGAGGAATGACAAGGTTAGCATCCATTATTTAACCCCTCAACCGCGCACTATGTCATTTTTCAAGTGACATAGTGTCATCTTCTTGTCTCCATGAAGATGTTTCACAGTATGGCATTAAATTTATCTAACTCGATGGAGATAAACAGGTGATGTGGCCAGCCCAAGTTACATGTCAGATCAGTGGAGAGGTGAAACATTGTGAAACATTCGATGCAAAGCAGTAAGATTCTCATGGACCAGCAGGTGGTGGAGCCTCCATCAGAAAAGTTACACAGATAGATCATTTACAACAGATATTGCACGAACATCTCTTATGGTGATTATTCAAACTGATTTTTTTTCTTTTTTCCTTTACTTTTGTTTCAGATTATTTGCAAAATAATAAACATCTAAAAAAAAAAAGTAAAGACAATCAATGATCATACAGATGCAACAATGGGAAAATACTTGTAAATGTAAAATGCATTTGCTCACAGAATGCTGAAAACCCAAATTTAAATGTATTTTGTAATGTATTTTAATAAGAGTACTGCATTCTGAATACTGAATAATTTTATATCAGGTTGTGTTGAAATTATAGTGTAAAAGTGCATTATAGTATTACTAAACAGCTTTATATTTGTTTCACTGTTTTTAAAGCTTAGAACATATCTTCTGGAACATATCATATCTAAAGCATGTCTGGAGAACATATCTTCTCATGTTCTCCAAAGTTCAGTTGTTGTGATGCTGTTATAACATTGAAGTGAAATACTAAATGTACCCCAAATTCAGTTTTTTTTTTTCCCACTGACCTCTTTCCTTAATAACTTCATATCAATCCTTCCCCAGCCACACAATCCCAGGTCCGTCTTCTCGATTCACACACATAGTATTTGAAATGATAATTCAGTGAAGGTTTTAGAAGCTAAACTTTTAAATGAACACAGAGTGACTATGGCAGTGACTGTGGGTGACGGCTTAATCTGACATTATGAGATACGTGAAGTGTGGCTGAAGAGGAGAGGACAGCTCCACAGCTCCAGCTCTGTTTGCTGACCTCATACGATGCTGCAGGCTGATACAGAGCGGTCTGAACCCTCCACAGACCTCGTCTTCAAGTGCTCTGGGAATTGTCATTTTGAGTGGTGCATATTTGGTGCTTCAAATAACCCATTTCGCACCAAAAAAGTGGGTTTGGAGAATGGAGATAAAAATGTGCCGTATCAAATCTTAATGCGCTGGCCTCACCCACAGTGTGCAAACGACGCCGCGCGAACACTTTTATGCAGCCAGAATTTTAATGAGTGTTTTTGGAGCTGTCTGAAATGTGGCACAAAGCGTTCACAGCTCAGATCTGATTCTCACAGAATTACATAAATCTGCTGCTGCGGTAACAGGCCATTACTGTGTCATTACGCACATTTCAAAAAGAGTTTATCCCTCATTTCTGTGGACAAACCTGGGCGTCTTGGAAGGGACTTCATTTGGACTCTTGGATCACAATCTGGTCTCCTCAGGGCGCCCTAAGCACCGCGCTCCGGCCCTATCACAACAGAGATCAGCTGGAGGAGGTGATGGAGCAGCGGTGGAGCTGTCACTGGGCCAGTACCACAGCAGGACATGAGGGCCATTTAATTAGGGCTGTGCTCCTCTGTGGTGTGAAGCTCTCCAGCCCTCTGAGCCCCACTGCTCGCCCAGCAGGAAGCGCTTGGTGATAATTGACACAGGATTTCCTTGTTAACCAGCGGCAGACTGTGTGGATTAACGTGACAGAGATCTGCAGAAGAAAGTGGGGAGCAGATAAAGGAGGGGGGAGGGGGGCAGCTATTTACTGCTCTTGAGAAACCAGGAGGAAATAGCAATATGAGAGAGGAGCAGTCCCGCCGTGAGATGTACTGCACTTATCTGAGCCATTTCAGCTTGGCTGATCAAAGATTGGCTCCCCTCAAAATAACCTGGACCCAGGGTTGAGTACATGCTTCCACACCGCGGGATTTCTCTTTTTTCACAAATGATCAGCCTTTTCCAATCCCCCATAGAGCCGCACGCCTGTTTGTTGAGGACTACTGGGATAATCTCATTTTATTTGTACAATTATATTCTATCATGGAATACAAGCATATTTGCAAATGACGTATTTCCCATTTGTACGGTGAGGGTCAGCAGCCTTGACAGAAGCCTTATGTGTGATAGAGGTCTCTGCTCTGAGACACTGCCTCTCTATAATCCACGCGATTTGTTTCTAGATTTCCCTGTGCTTATCCTGCACAGCAGAGAGGCTTACAGCGAGCCTTTACAGGCCGCGTTAGCACTCACCTGATCTCAGCTCCATCACTCACAATTTAACTTTAACACTTCAACAACTTCAGCACAAGTGGATTTCTCTTTTTCATTAAACTCCATCTGATTCTAGATGTTTGGCTGTTTTAGGCTTGCTGATCTCAAATACACCTGCTGAGTCTGGCTCAAAACTTGATCATGTGAGAATGGTGCATGGGAGTGTTCTGTACATCATAAAACAAAGACAAATGCCCCAACTAAACTAACAGAAACTTACACTATACAAGCAGAAATCCCTTTACTTTACTGCTTTTTGAATTATACTTCGTGCTCTGTTTTGTTATTAATTGAAAGAGTTGATATCAGATGCACATAATGGTTTCAGTAAAGTGTTTTGTGTTGGTAGGATAGACAGAGCTGTCCTGGGGCTCACTGGGACTGATGTGGCTGCCACAAAACAATCACAGACCAGCAGACCAGAGGTAAAGTTTCTTGCTCAAGAACACAGCATCACACGAATTCTAGCTTATAACAAACTAAGAAGAACATTAAAACGAACATTCTGCCCCCTCAGCCTCTGTAGTTCCCGTGTTATTTACACCTGTTGACAAAGATCCACTCCCATCTCCACCTGTGTCTCTGAGCTCCAGAAAAGTGAACGCTGAGAGGGGGGCGTCTTGCAGCAGCGGCCCAGGTCAGAGGCAGGTCCTGGGCATAAATCAGAGGCGAGTCCCTGGGAGCTCACAGCTGTGGAGACGTGAAGGACCAGACAGGCCAGAGGCTGCTCCATCAATGCCCTAATGCCTCTGTGAGTAATACACACTCATATAACAGACTAGTCATGACAGCTCTCTTCTTCACTATTTATGATCTTAAAGTGCTGGAACTATCTGCTTTTGCTGTAGGACAATACGTCATTATTCATTGAGTCTTCACTTCACACAACATATTTGGTTTTACTGTCTTAAAAACATGCAAAACAGATTGAGTTTTTCATCATTTTAAATGGTTTGCAATAGTCCAGAGTTATTTTTCACTTACATTTATAGTTTCGGAGCGTCTTAATGATCCACAGTGATAAGTTTATAAGCATTTTTCACAACTTTCAGAGGCCAGAGAAGAGTTTTGCTGTCACGTAATAATACTAACTAATAATACTTCCTCATTCTTGCTTTATACACAGCAGATTATCTGAAAAAGGGGAAAGGCCAGGACAAAGTTTGCTCAAATACATGGAAAAAAAGGCACAAACATGGAATTGCCCCCATTAAAAACCAGGGTTCGAATCCTGTTTGATACTTCTCCTGTGCTGTTGCTGATTTTATTTCCCAGCAAGCCATGTTCTTCACACCTCAGTTAAACTTGATCTTCTGTGTAAATGCTATACGATTATGGATACATCACAGCACCGTTTAAGTTCATGTTGTGACGATCAATCACTTACTGATGTTGTTTCTTTGAATACTGCGATTTCAATGTATACTTGGCTGATAACAGGAAGGGCATCAGGCATAAAAGTAGGAAGGTTTGATTGTCGAGAGGTAACATTGGTCTGGAAGTTGCCCTGACTGTCCCATGCATCCCTCCTCTTATCTGCGCCCTCATAGCAGCTGTACCCTAACCAGGCTCTGGACTTCAATATGTCCGCATTAACACGCTTCAAGCTCCACGGTTTCTCTTCACAAATTACAGGCTGCAGATTTGTCCCCTTCAGTCTAAAGTAAATAGGAAAAGCCAGAGGAAGCAATCACATGACCCCTGCATGCACCACTATCAAGACAACACAGCGGGCTAGATTAAGATTGTGCCATAACTTAAATCAGCGCTTTAATTTCACTGGCAGATAAACTTAAAAGTGTTCGGCAGATACTGTTTGGTGATAGCGCTCTGGATCCTGAAAGTGGCACTATTGAAAATAATGGTACTGAGAAAAACAAATAGACAAACATTTTTTTATACACAGCTACAGTTAAAGGACGGGAAATTTGTCCTCTGCATTTGACCCTCCTTCAGTGACACTGGGGCGGAGGTAGAGATGAGACACGGTTTTCGAATAGTCGCATATCATTATACGTTTGAAAATAGAATAGTCATTTTGAATGTATTTTAATCATAACTTACGTAAGGGACTCCACAAAACACATGACGCATGGGAGAGGAAACCAGGTCTAAACTGGTTGAGACTGTTTCACCGGGTTTTACCTAATTGACTTGGCAGTTAAATGAAAGTGGTGAAGAAGACTACAGTTTGTGGCTGCTCATGCATTTTTGAATTTGAGAAAGCCTAGACTATAGTTTCATAGCTGAGTTGCTCAATAAACATGTTCTTTTCTGCTGTGTTTTGGAAGGTTATTGTTGTTTGATTAAATCTTTTGTGCTTAAATACCTGTTTCACCGGGTCTGTGGAAGGGTGGTCAATTTTAGAATAACATTTGAATAGTTTTCATCGATTTTCAGAGATCAAATTCACACCTCTAGTCAGGAGTAGTGCCACGCCCAAAGGAACTATCTCCAGATCTTGAGCTAGACTTGACCAGGACTACATTAGCTGGAGGATTTTACCTATGGCGCATGTTTTGGGTTAATGGGGGAGACCGGTTTGCAGAGGAAACCCTCCCAGACACAGAAAACAACCCAACAATTGCAGAATCTTCTAGCCACTCGGTCAAAGCATCTAAATAGTTTCCCCAATCGCCAACCTTTGACCTCTGACACATTCATATGGGCACTGTCAGTGAGTAACATTGTAGGATTTGAACAGTTTGAAGACTACTCACCACTACTTTTGTCTTTACCATATGAAATTCACTACATGTAAGAGTATTTATTTAAGTCAGATGCTTTTTCCTGATCCGTCTCTGTGTTTATCCAGGCTCGGGTTCAGCTCTTCTCTGCTTTGTGACCTCGTATATATCTATAGAGTTACTTTCCAAGTCCTGCCTGTTTTAAGAACATGATACAAATTTGGGTCTACTATAAATCCATTGTTCAGATCCACTCTCAGTTCTTTACATGGCTGGAGCTTTGAGTTAACACGGGTCGGTGGATAAATCTTAAAGAGGAAACATTCGTAGGAGGAGAGGCAGGTCTGACCTCAGCGTGCCACCGCTCCTCTGCCCGAAAGATCAACCAAACCCCGGCCACTGACAAACAGGCAGGAAATCAGCTCCACATGGTGCAGGAGGTGTGCAGAGGTTATTTGTTTTGGCTAAATTAATGGAGGCTAATTGATAATGTCATTACATGTGAGGGAGGGCAGGGTAAAAATCAAGGAATGGCGCTCATCGATCTTGTTTAAAGCTACGAGGCTGAGACCCAGGCACAAGGTTAGGGTCAGTTAAAAGAAGCAGGTCAGTGCTCACCCCGAGATGCACTGTTACCTCTACAAACCCTCCTCTTCTAAACATGGAAAATAATGTCACATTTTAACCTGTAGAATAGGCCTGCAAAAATTGGACGAACTGGAATATTTGTGACTAGTAATCAGCTAAAACAGTTGTTCCTCTTCTAAACATGGAAAATAATGTCACATTTTAACCTGTAGTATATTTGTGACTACTAATCAGCTAAAACAATTGTTGACTATTTTAACATGCAACATCAACTTTTCAGATATTTAACCATCTTGTTAGTCTAGTTTTAGTTGTTTCCCTTTCTCATTTACCCTCTCAAAATAGTATTTGGAGTGATTCATCCATGTTGGAACATCTTTTTCGCTTATTTTCAACATGTTTTGCTAATCTGTTACCTGCACACACCTACTTCTCCTGTTTTATTTTCTTAATCAGTGATATAACCATAGAATTTGACAGTATAACATAGTCATTTTGGTACAATTGAAAAAAAAAAAAATCAGCTTTTAAGACAGTAAACATTCCGCTACAGCTATCGATCGAAAGTGCTGAGCTTTTGTTACAGTATGACCTCCATTGGACTGGTTTTGCAACGTGAAAGTCAGCTGATTTATTTGTTTTTTAGTTATTTTAGATGAATATTGCAATTTAAAATGTTCAAATTATAACTATACAGCAGACACAAGCGCAATAGGTCTTCTTTAATAATCATAATTGTTACCTGGATCATACAGACTCTAAAACACACGCCAAAAGTTAATTAGTCTGAACTAAATTTTTTGCAACAAATACTCTCCTAAATATCTCATCTGTAATAGTGTCAGACGTAATAGATTTTCCAGCACTGCAAAAAACACTTAAATCTATCAGAAAATGACTTAAAATGAGTGAAATTCTCTGTCCATGCAGCAAGATTTTTTTACTTGACAAGATATCTTAAACTAAACTACCTCTAGACTAGAATTTAGCAATATTTAAACTAGTAAGTAGATAATAAATCTGAAAACACGATGAATAACCTGATATAAGTTTTAAAATCTTGGTCAGATCAGAGAAATTTGCAGTGAATGATTCAGAACACAGTCCAGGACCGTCTGATCACATCCTGAGAGCATCGCCTCCAGGTGAACATGTCATTTACCCTGCTCCCCCTGCGACCCCTGACCTCTGAACCCTGAGGTCACCAGCTCATTTCAAACAGTTTGTATTTAACTCCAGCACAACTTTCAGATGTATTCCTCTCATTAGCAGCACTTGTCACTACGTTGTTACTTTAAAGGTCTGGTTCTGCATGTGTCCAACAGGCTGTAATCACGTCACAAACCGGGAAGACTTCAGGTGTACTGTATTTTTCAGGCTATAAAGTGCACCGGATTATAAGGCACAGTATCAAATAATATGTCAGTTGTGTCATTGTCCACACATAAGGAGCATTGGATTATAAGGCGCAATAAACGAAACAAAACGTGTGTCGGATAAATCGAACTTTATTCAGGTCATTTACAATAACTCTCAGTTGTAGCTAACACAAAAATACAGTTGGTGATTTGGGCATCAAACATGCCCGGATCCCTCTCAACATTGTTCAGTTTTAACACAAAAATACAAAAGCTGAAATCTGCATGGTGCATGTCTCTTAACAGGTGCATTTTGGGTCCTTGTACAGCACATGGCAGAACTACCGGTATGTTGCACAGTCGCCCTATATGTGGCCAACATATTACTCCTCCTGACTCGCCCACTAATACATTATTAGCTGTAATGTGTAAAGCATAAAATCGGTTGGAGGTTAGTAAACACAACCAAAGGTCATACATAAGGTGCACTGGATTATAAGGTGCACTGTTGATTTTTGAGAAAATTTAATGATTTTAGATGTGCCTTAGAGTCCGAAAAATACGGTAACTACCGACACTGGGCTCACCTACAACTGTGACAAAACCCACTGACGTAAATGTGGTCAGCGCTAAAATGAAGACTGCACACGTATGTGCTGTTAGGAATCATGTTGAATTTGGTCCCTTGTCTCTTCTAATCGCATGTATCCAGTGTGCTCAGAGTTTTATGTCAGTGAAATGATAAAAACTGAGGTATGGTTGTAATCGCTGATTAGTTGAACATAACAGAACGCTACAATAACATGTAGATAATGAAAACTGGGCCATTTTCTATTATATTTTCTAGATTTTGTCAGGAAGTTGTCATCGCATGTTTCCCAACATCTTCTTGGTTTGTGATATAAGCATGAGCCTTTTTTAATAGTCTTTTTTTTTTAATACTTTTGATCAATGTTGTGAAGTCCAGTGAGGAAGCAAAAATAAACACCGCAACCTCAACGGAAACGACTCAAGTACATACTAGTGTGGATATGGTTTGTAGCGGGGTTCTCCAAGAAACTCAGGCTTAGTCGGGATGTGCGTTTTTGTGTATTTTATTGGACAAAAAGGTGGCAAACGTGCGTGGGAAAAGATTTACAGAGGTACAGTGATTTTAAAAAGTAAATTCACCGGCAAGCACACAAAAAGGGTAGACTTTCAAATCAAGATTAAAAAAAAAAAATACAGTTAATTGCCCATGTAAATTGCTCATGGCTCACATGACCATAGGAACAAATCCCGCTGCAGTCTTTGCGATCGGAGATTTTAAGTCTCATCAGATTCTCCGTTGTTTAAGACCTAAAAATCCTGTAGTGTGTAGCGGCCTGAAGTGTTGTGCTTAAATCTGCTACTTCTTCCTCATGCCAAGGCGGTGATGCAGGTGATTAAATTGTCTCGGTTCTACTTTAATTGGATCAGACTGACTCACAAGATCTCTGTTGTTTCTCGTATAAGATGGATTAACTCTTAACATGTTTGTAAAAGCACATGCGCACCTCAACACTAAACAAGCTGCGATAATGGGAATAGATTACATGGTCCCACTGCATATCGTTCCACCCCAAACACTGTTGTACTTTTCATCTTTTGGAATTATGAAATATTTCTACAATAACAATAATCTCTTTGATAACTGAACTAATGGGTTTGACGGTGAATCCTCAGGAGCCATAATCTCCCATTTCCCCCACAGAGGTCACTTATAGACAACATAAGCTCCTAATCCAATCTAGACTCACGCAGAGGATTTACTTTTCATAAATTCTATCGTAAAGTTACTCGTTGCTCTTTTATGGAATACAATTTAAAGGTCCTATTTTACACAAGTTTGATTTGTGTGAGTTTTGAGCCATGTTTGAGTAAGGTTACCTCTTCTAAAACATGCCAGAGTTGTGTTTTGCTTAATGGTGGGTATAGATTAATTTTTAAAATCTAGATTAATCTCATGGGCAATTTTAAATTAATCTAGATTAACGAGGATGGGTCAGCAGCATAGACTGTATAAAAAAAGTGGACTAAGCGAGTGTGACGTCACCCACAGTGTTCGCTCACATGAAGCTCGCGATGCTTCACGGTTACAGGAGTGAATCTGGAGCCAGGATCTATGTTATGAATAAGATTCTTTTGACTTTTAACAAAATAGCGAGAAAAAAAAAAATAAAAAAATTCAGGATCATGTAAATCAGGTTAATAAGAACATTTTAAGACCAAGATGACGAGGATCACTGCAGCAGGTCCAGAGAGACGAGTGGCATTAGTTCGCTTGTCTGATAGAGCTGCGCTGACGGGCTCGCCTCAGTTGCACTCAAACAAAGTACTGTAACTTCCGAACTATAAGCCACTACTTTTTTCTCGCACTTTGAACCCTGCGGCTTATAACACGGTGTGGCTAATATATGGACGGCACCACAGCGGATGCAGGCGCAGCGTAGAAAACGCCGCTGTCCGTGCGGTGAACACATGGATCTAGGGTTAAATGAAGTTACACACTTAGCTAGCGATGCTGTCAGCACTAAAATAGTTTATCCCCGTGTGATAAAATAAGTGATGATGCTAAATGAGCATTAGTGAGGGGGACACGTCTTACCCGTGTGCGTTAAATTGCAGCTGAGGCATAAACGACGAGAAGAAATGCCTCAAACTTCAGTAGCCGAACATCCACTCAGACCTGATCCATAACCTGCCCAAGATCCAAGAGCCGACAGCATGTTTTGTGCAGGAGACATGTGCAGTAGAGACCGGGAGAGAGGTTTTTATATATTTTTTTATATCGCCTGATAAGAATCCCACATTATCGCAGCACGTTAACACCGATAACGGCCCACCACTAGTTTTGTTTAATTATTTCATGTTTGAATAATACTTTATTATTAGTCTGTACATCTCCAAAGCTCAAAATGCTCTATTCCACCTTGTGATGTCATGAAGTAGTCATCATTTTAACAGCTCCCTTTACCTTTATTTCAGTAGAGATTGGCAATTCCAAAGCTGAAATTAGTTTTTATTGAAGGTGTATTAAAATAATTTAAATTAACACTTTAAATTAAATTAACACTAACACCTGTATTTCCATGTGACATCACAAGGTGGAACAAAATGTTTTCCCTCTGAGAGAAGAACTCACCCTAAATATGCAGGATTTGTGTGTTAAATGTGTAAATAAAACAAGAGTAAACCCTTGTTAGAACGTCATTACCTCCTAAAAAACATGCAGAGTTGTGTTTTGTTTCATTATTTCATGTTTGAATCCTTTATTATTAGTTTTTCTCCATCTCCAAAGCTCAAAATGCTCTGTTCCACCCTGTGATGTCATGAAGCGGTAGTTTTAACAGCTCCCTTTGCCTTCAGTTCACTAGAGATTAGCAATTGCAGCGCTAAAATGATCCAAAAACACAATTAAAACACAATTTAGCTCTTCCTGCATAACCACATGACATCACAAGGTGGAACAGAGTGTTTTCCCTTTAAGAGAAGAACCCAGTCTAAATATGCAGGATTTGTGTGTTAAACATGTGTGAATGAAACAAAACACAACTCCTGAATTGAAAATGAGAAAATGACATTACACTCGAGTTTTTAGCCTCATTATAATGTCGTTACCTCCTAAAAACACGCCGACTTGTGTTTTGTTGTATTAGTCTGTCTGCATCCCCAGAGCTCAAAATACTCTGTTCCACCTTGTGATGTCATGGAGTGGTAGTTTTCAGGTTAGCAGCTACATTTTTATCATTATTTCAGTAGAGATCGGTAATTCCAGGGCCAAAATGATCCAAATAATTCAAGCGAAGGTGTATTTTAAAAACACAATTTAGCTCTTCCTGTATTACCACGTGACATCATAAGGTGGAACAAAGTGTTTTCTGTTTAAGACCAGAACTCAGCCTAAATATGCAGGGTTTGTGTGTTAAACATGCGCAAATTAAACTAAACACACAAGATTAGATCAGAGCGTAGCCTTTTAAAATGCTTCTGTTATCGACACTGTGGAGATCTGCGCTCGCCGTTCGCGTATTTTCTTAAGAGCGGAAAATAATTTGTCAAATCCTTATTTTAAAGCTCTATGAATGTCATCCTCTGTTGCCTCTCTTAATTGAAATGTAGTGGTTGGAGATAGAAGCGCGCAGATGGCCAGTGTCCGCCGTGTGTTTTATGGCGATTCTAACCACACCTGGTTAATATTAGCTTCCTCCTTACTGTATACTTTACATTCCTCGCGTCACTTTTCGCTTGATTTATCCAGCAGGGGTCAGATAGTAGCAGATAAAAATACAGCGTTATAGAAATTCAAAGATTTCTCTGATAATGGTTGATGAGTAAATATGAAAGAAACGAATTTAGCGCGAGGTTTTAGTGAAGATAACTGAGATGCAATAAGGCTCCGCGGGTGATGTACGGCCGCTCTCTGGAGACTCATCATCTGTGAGTGATTGGGACGAGCGCACGGCGGTTTCATGTGGCTAAGAGCTTCACACAACTTATGCAGACATTTGTATCTCTCACTGAAGAAAATAGCTTTAGGCTGGACTCATGTGCACTGTGCTCAAAACAAGAACTCAGAACAGAGGCTACAGGACATGTGTGGTTCAACTTTACATTTTGCTTTGTATGGAAATGTGTAAATAGTTTCACTCTCATCTAGTTTCAGTGGTAATGAAGTAAAAGTAAAGTACTGTTCTTACATTTTACATATCTGTACGTTAAGTTGATTGAGCAAGTATCTGCACGCTTTACTCTACTACTTTTTTTAACTGGACTGAAAAGTAGAAGTATTTTTATTATAGTTTAACACCTGCTAAAAACAGCTAGATTGTTTCTATTGAATAAAACTGTAATCTTTATCAAAATCACTGCATTTGAAGCCTTATCTTGTCAAAATATGTGCAAAATACTTTTACTTTTTACTCTTTAATACCATTTTATTTAAGTAGATGTTTTCATGTGATACTTTAGCTTTTTTTGCTTTTGTATCTATACTTTTACTTAAGTAACACAATGTATTTCTTCTGTCTAGTTTACAGTAACAGACAAATATGATCCTAAAATAAATAGATATAATATGTAAATTATGTTATGTTGATCCAAAGCAAACAAAAGATAATATATTTTCATTTACATCATATTTATTTAGTCAACATTATTCACTTTTTAGTCAGCATAGACAGCATTTTTCAAATACAAAAATATGGTTTGCAAATAACAAATATGTTACAAATTATGACAATATTTTCATAGCTTTATAATATGATTTGTCAAATGTTATATACATTTCATATATAGTTTATGACCCAACCATAAAATATAACAAACAATAACTTACTTTATAATAATAATAATATAAAATCTTCAACCAACTTAAATAACTTCAAAAAGTCAGCATGAAAACAAATAAACTCCATTCATTAAATATTAGAATTCTTCTTTTATACCTTCACGATGCTTTTTAAGGATGTATTTGAAGATAACTCTATCCATCTCATCTTCTCATTCTTCTGTTACCCCCCTGAGCCTGGACCTGCCCCTCCGTCCTGAACCTGTCCGTTTAGACCTCCATATTAAACCACATGTGTGCGTCTACAAGTGCTGCCCGGCCCACACTTTAATGGACTAAATTGAGACAAGCTGCGGGGGCCTGCGCTCCGGCCCCTGCAGGAAACCCCGGCTTTGGCGCAGGGGCTGTGGGCGGCCCCTGTCCCGCTCGGTTCAGGGGGAGTTTGAGGTCAGGCTGGATTAAAATATCACAGAGAACAAATGGAGTCTTTTGGAGTGAATCTGGGGCCTGTGTGGTGCAGATTGGGGACAGATGCAGGTGTGAGTTTCGTGCTTTAAGCTGCGTGTGCTCTGTTTCATATGTCTTTAAACGTTCTCATTATTCAGGATTTACAGAGCATATGAGATCTGTAGACTACGCCTGTGCACTGAGATGAACCGGACCGGGCTAACGTACGCGCTGTGTGCTTTATGAATGAAATGTGTTTGTTGATTAAAGCTTTGTGACCTTTCCAAGTAATATGGTACTCGTGGGGTTCAGCTTCCTGCTATATAAAACATTTTAATCATTATAAAACATTAGTCTTACATAACGCTTTTCCAGACGCTCAAAGTTACAATTTTGTGCATTATTCATCCGCTCCACACTCGACGCTGGAGCTACTATTATAGCCACAGCTGTCCCGAGGCAGACGGACGGAAGAGAGGCTGCCAACCTGCGCCATCAGCCCCTCCGTCACACTACTTGCAAATGACAACTTAAAAACAAATCCTCTTTTTGTTACGCTAAAAGTACTTATGTTTTTTTTTTTATCTTGTTCACCTGTACAAGGCCTAGATTCATTTCCTTCCTCCTTGTTTTCAGGAGTTATTCGAGCAGAAAGAGTCAGTATAACCTTAGAAGAACAGGCGTCTTTAAAACATGAAGATAAGAAAAAAAGTGATTGTATTTCTGTCAGAGGGAACAACCTGAGTGATGATTGAAAAAAGTCTAACACTGTAGAAGCCTTTAAAAAACACAATAGAGCTGTGCAATTTTGTTTGTTTTAATTTATAATACATATACAGTAAGTCTCAAGTGAAAATGTAAATGCAAACTGTTCAGACGCTGCTTATCTTTCTTGAAATACTGTCACTGTTTAATAGGATTAGGCATTATAAGTACTTTTTACTTCATCCTAAACCGTTTCTGTCATGATCTAAGAGGTTGTAG
>JACN01083135.1:0-22130 GCA_000787155.1 Scartelaos histophorus | reverse complement strand
AAATAAATAAATAAATAAATAATTGTATTTCACATATAGCATATTCTGTAAAAAAAATAATATTAAAGTAATAGTAAAATTATTATTCCTCTCTTTTTTTGAGCTTTCTGTTATTTGAGATCCAGGGATTTATCATTTTAATTTACTTTTTATGTTTGGGCTTGTCACGGTAAAACATAACTAAAGTAGAAACCATTTGGCATCAATATCCAGCACTACTATTACGACTACTACTACTTCATTTTTAATACACATAAAGCTAAAACAATAGCCACGTTTGATCTCATCTTTGCAACCACAACAGGGAAGAAAGCAAGGCACCGCTTCCATCTCGCAGAAATCAGCAACTGAGATAATTCTGTAACTAATAAAGTGAAAAGGGAGGAGGGAGGGGGCGCTTTGATGGCTGAAGCTGAAAAGATATTTTATTTTTTTGTGTGTGGGATTTGAGATGTGTGATTCTATGGAGCGAGCGTGCACCCCTGCTGCTAGGCTCAGGCTGGGAGCTAGCCCCCCTCTGGCTAATGTTATGGAGAATTGCAGGAATTTTATGGCTGTCTTCTCCCTCAGCCCCCTTTTTTTCTTTTGTTCCCCCTTTGAAGAATGACTTTAGACATTTTATTTACATATTTAACCATGGATGAAAGCAGAAATGAAGGGCAAGCATAAAAAACGCAAAGCTCCCCGGGTTCTTTGGGGAATTTGGATCAGTATAAAACGAGTTGGAGCTAATCTAGTTTTTTGTTTGTGCGGGCAAAAATTAGATACATATCAAATATTCTATCAAGACGATGACATTCTTAGACAGATGGAAAATAAGGCAGACCTCCTTTTGCACCAACTGTTTTCATTATCAATTTTGCACTAAATTATACACTTGGAAATGGAGCTGATGTGTGAGAATTTATTATTTTTGCAAAATCTTTCTAATGAGCCAAGTGGTAACTGATCAGCTCATTGAAATAATTTAATTGATCTTTATCTTGTAATGGTGGAGCCATATAATTTATCAATTTTATCTAGTAAAAGAAGATATTCCAGTATGCAAAGTGTAGGCTAAAGAGATACTGATAAAGAGGGATCATGCAATAGCAATTTCAGAATAATTATATATATTTTTTTATATTTTTTTGTCCGTCCTGAACTGTGTGAAGCGTCTTTGAGTGTCATGAAAAGCGCTTTACAATTTTTATGCATTATTATTATTTATTTATTATTATAAAATGATAATCAGAAAGTGTTATAGTACTTGGTAATGTGCAACTTTTTATTTTTATAGCCTTAAATAAGCATGAAAAAACACTTAATTCATAATGAAGAAATAGTTTATCAAGAATTATTGATTATTATTATTAAGCCTGAATCATTTTTAGTAACCTAATGTAATATTACGAATTAAGTCTGGCTTAATACTTTATTAATGCAAACTGTGTATATTATGTTTAATATTATGTTGTTACTCTGTAGTAGAAGTGTAAAGTATGCATGATGAAGTACAGTAAGAAGTACTTTTTTATATTTATATGACTCTAAATATAAAACTGCAGAAAATATAACAATTTTGATGATGGACACCTTTAAAAATTGCCAGGCAATACTTTAAAATCACACACTTGTCCTTTAATCAGTGTGATATCCATGTGGAGTTTGCTGATTAACAAACCAGAACCAGGACCCAGCTCTTTACACCAAATCTTTTATACATTCCTACACAAATCCTAAATTCGACAGCTCTCCTTTTCTCTAACTATAGTAGTTAGGGACGGGCATTTTGTTCCAACATGTGCGGTATGCTATGGGGAGAAGATGGGTGACGTTTTGGACATGTTTGGCATTGTTGGCTGCTCTGAAAGGGCATGTTGATTAAACGTACGGGTGGGGTAGGGCTATAATCTTCTTAAGCAAGGCCCTCCTCTCCCCTTTCATGCGGCACAATGAGAAGAAACAACACACTCAGCTGGAGGTGAGGCTATTTGTCCGCTCGGCTCTCGCATTGTCCCCGGATCCTGTACACCCCGATGAGAGCGGCCATTCAGCGTTTAGGTCAGGATCATCCACTTTATCACAGCCCTCTGCTCGCTCTGACAATGCAGACAGTATGAGGTAATGAGGAGATGATAGGCCTGTGAAGTCAACGTGCTTACAAAGGTTAAGTGTGGAGAATAAAAAGTACTCACAAGATTGTTTTATTATAAATAGCCTATCAAATGTAGATGTTTTTCAATTTACTTCCAATATTGTTCTTAATAGGTAAATAATATATATTTAAAAGGGCACTATGTCAGTTTTTGGTTTGGGGTCTTTGCTCTTTCACAGTATGACATTAAACTGTGGGCAAACAGGATTGCCTCTCCACAGATCTTACCACTTGGTCTGGAGAAAGAGAAGAATATGACAGACCCTCCACCAGGAAAGTTACACAGTGCATCTTTAAAAAACACACAAACATAATACACCGGTACGTTCAAAACTGTGCATTACAATGGCATTGCAGTTATAAAGTCAAGTAAAATCTGTAGAATATAAATGTTTTGATAAGTGCTGCAACAAGAGAAATACTGTTAAAAGTGCTCTGGAGAAATTTCCACTCTTTGACACTATAATTAAACTGTATAATTAAAGCAGGGGCAGAAAAACATCATCTGGACCTAGTTTGTAAAGTTTAACGTCTCTCATCCAAGATATGGGCATATAAATCAATGTGCACAGGAATTAGCATGGGAAACATTTCAGCTCTACCATCTGCAGTGTATAGACTGGTTTTATTCAGAGCTTTGAGTATTATAAGTCTTCTTTGCACATTTGTTAAGCCATAATGCAGTGACTGCTGTTTTTTTGTTTTTGTTTTGGCGAGAGCTGTAGCACCAAATCCTGGGCCCTGAGTGCAAATCATGTTGGTGCGTCCACGTTATGTGTTGCACTTTACAGTTTACAGTTTACACTTTACACATTTTTATTCTTCCACTGGGCCCTGGGTAAACTGTGAGGATGCACCAATCCAATATTGATACTGAAACATTTGCTGGATTGAATCAGCTTCCAAATATCTGTTCAGATAATATTCTGAATGTAATAAGACTACAGTATTTATTTTAATCACAGTTTGCCTCATAATGAATTGAATTTCTTACAAAGTTAACAAAGTTGCTCTCTGGGTTACATGAGGGATAACTAACACATTTGGATCAGTTTTGTTATTTAAAGGAATAAAATGCAGTTTTCAGTCTCTGCCCTCGTATCGGATAATATACTTATAGATGTAGTATCGAAATCGGTATCAGAAATGAAAAAAATGTATTCGTGCTAATGAAAAGTACCTTCCCCCCCAGTTTAACACCTGTACTTAGTCCTGTCATAACACATTTTGAAGCATGATATAATATGTGATAATTATATGATATCGAGTGACTTATTCAACCTTCTACAGCTCAAATCTCATTGTATTAAAACAAAAACACACCAAATGTCCCAACTTTTACAAAGAAAGTATACACAGAATAAATACTGACCCCAAAATATATTGGTCCAGTTTTGATATATTGAATGATATAGTATTGTGAAAGACCTATATGTACTGCATTTCCATTTTCAAGTCCATCTCAGAAACAACTATGTATCTGAACTTTAGGGTGAAATGATTTGGATGATATGCACAGAACTCAAATCATTATGTATTAAAAACTCTGTCAACATCAAAGCCTGGTACAGACTCATATGATGAAACTAGCTCAATAAATAGTTCTTAATTATCAGACTAATTTGTTTACAGCTCTTTTAACTAAATTAAATATTGCGTATCTGTTTTCTATTCCAAAGCGCCATTTGGCTATTTGTGTGCTGTGCTTGATAAGAGGAAGTCACTGAGTTATTGTGACCTTAAGTGTTTAGGGAGAAGATTAGTGTAATTATAGGCATGGCGGACTTTTATATGACCGAGAAGCTTTCAACCAGTGCGCATAAACATTTGCTGTAATGAATTTAGTTTGTCGCACAGCCCAATAACATCTGGGCTGATGTGGCTTTGAAATGGCAATATTAGTTTAGTGGGTTGGTCTTCTTACATCATGCTCTTTCATGTGGCGCTTGTTTAGCTGCAAAAGGAAAAAAAAAGAGGACTGAGTGGAGGAGTGGAAGGAAGGAAGGAATATTGTGGGAGTTTAGCAGCTCAAGACCAAAAGCAATGAGCTGCAATAGTTGTCGTAGATTATTACAGTCTTAGAATATAGCCTAAAACTTGATTTGTGATGATAATTGGTTTGTATGTCCTTCCTCTGTGGTAGAAGTTTGAAAAAGTACAGTCAAAAGTTTTTTGCTTTTTTAAATTCATGAGGGACTAAATATAATTACAGCAAATGAAACGTCAAAATGACATTTCTTGACAGATCCTATAAAGTAGATGTGACATTGCTCTGCCTAAACATTTCTACTTTACATACATTAAATTACAGTTGGTTTTATAGCTCAGAAATATGCAGAAAAAGAGGCATTCTGACTGTGAATGGGTCACCTCTCCACAGACCTGACGTGTAACTTGGTCTGGTTTGGTTTCCATGATGATAAAAAGGTTCAATACGATACTGTGAAAAATTCCAGACAAAGCACTAACATCTCTATGAAGAAAAGCATTTGACGGACCAGAAAAATTATGTAATGCATCTTTAAAACAATGTTATTTGTCCCTATGTTTGCCATTTTTGTGATTAGCAGATCTTGCATTTGAAGGGGAACAAAGTCAAAAAGGAGAGTAAACATTTGATTGGCGCAGAGGTGAAGGGCGCTGATGGTGATATTATTAGGCAAGGTCCTTGCAGGGCACTTGAGTGTGAATTGCTAATCAGGAAAGGCCTTCTCTGTCTAATCCCCCTTTGAGTGTCCCGACTCGGACAGAGTGCGTCTGAGGGAGGCTCCCCACTGCTCCTGGCCCCGGAGACGCCTTTGAGCAGCGCAGCCTTCTGTCCCATTCCCACAGTCCCCTCTCACTGTGCAGCTCTGACATGCACACACACACACAAATGCACACACATATACACACATATACACACATCCTTCTACCAAATTAGATTAGAGCCTTCCTTTTCTTCTCAGCATGGTGCTAGTCTTTTCTCTGCCTGCTCATTTATCCCTATCTTTTGTCTCTGCTTTGGAAAAGAGAAACAAATTCCCAAACAACAGCCGCTCCGAAGAATGCTATACCATAGTTTTGGAGGTGGACGCGGCTTCTTCTTCTTTAGCAGACCTTAGGTGATGCTCAAATGCGGCATTGGCTTTGGTGTGTCCGTTTTAATGATGTGTGGATGTCTGGGTTTTTTGGGGGGACATGCACAGAGACCTATCCTAGCAGTGAGAACAACGGCAGCTGGCAAAATGGTAGAACAATGCACCAATGCCTGGACCATCTCTTTAAAGTCTTTATTTGAGGCTCCTCGCTAACATTGTCCATCATTTTCCTCCACTGGACCACAATTCTCCCTGACATGATTAGGTGGAATTGCAGTTGGAGAGCTGTATCGTTCACCAAGTCCTGCTGTATTATTTGTTTTGATTCCTTTCACCTTCCGTCCTTGTAAACCAGTAAATGGACACTGACACACATGGCAATATAAAGAGCGTAGTTGAAAGGGCTTTTTTTGTGATATGAAGGCCCATATACCCGTAGTAGTGGTGGATGCCTATTTCTCCTAGTTCAGCGGGGAGGAATAGGCTATGCTATCTCAAAAGCGGCAAATTGAGATCAAAGCAAAATTAAAGCCGACTCTTTTAAAGCAAGATAAAAATGTGTGAGCCCAAAGCGATCTTTTTTCTATTGATTTCCTCCTTTGCTTGCTCTCCGTGGTACCGTGCAGTGCCAGCGTCTAAGACCGAGCTTCTGCTGCAGGGAGAGAGGAAATGACTATTGATATAGGCACAAGAAAAACTGTCATTATGATCAGCAATGACTTCACAGACCTTCAGATCTGAGGCTAACTTTTACACCGTGGCTCAAATGTGTTTTAACTTCACATTAAGAGTCGGAGCACAGCGCTGTCACTTTGTCCTTTTGGTTTTGGATAATGTCTAGAGTCACACTGAGTTATTGTGCTCTCATCCGGTGCATGGGAGGCTTTCATATCCAATTGCATGTGGAGGCCGTCTCTCTGAAGCTCCATACATTAAACACTGAAGACCAGTTTAGCATGGCGCTAGCTGTTTTTACTGTAAATTTGGGTTGTGTTTCATTATTAATAACCAAAGAAATGAAATGGTAGTTAGATTTAGTAGTTAATTTAATTTTAGTGTTATTTTTACTATGAGAAGAAACATCACAATTTTAGGATTTTTCACAATGATTAACAGTATGACCATAGAGCAATGAAACACTTGTCTCCATGGAGATCCAATCCAATCCACTTTATTTATAGAGCACATTTTATAAACACAACAGTTTCCAAAATGCTGCACAGACAAATTAAGTAAAGTAAGTTTTTATTTGTATAGTCCTTTTCATAGACATATGTCAAATACACTGATGGAAATGCAGCTGCCAGTCTGCGCCATCAGCCCCTCTAATCACCACACATCACTGTATTACTAGCCAATGTGGGTGAAGTGCCTTGCCTAAGGACACAATGACAGTCCCCAGCCCTTAATTAGGACACAAATAACACCTATAGTTGAATAAATCCAATCCAATCCATTTTATTTCTATAGCACATTTCATAAACAACAGTTTCCAAAGTGCTGCACAAATACATACTAAAAGCAACAATAATAATATAATAATAAAATAAACACTCATTAAACACAGATTAAAACATATTTGTCCTAAAACAATAAACCAGTAAAATCAAATAAGAGCAAAGCCATAAATAAAATAAATATAAATATAATAAAATAAATGCAGGATAGATGAGTTTAATACCATAGTCTGGACAATTTAAACCAAAGCATTAACATCTCCATAGAGACAAACAGATTGTGGACGTTCTCCAGAAAACACAGGGCACCTTAAAGTTCTTTTTGCTTTTCTTACATGTTACTAATTCTCCAATATGTGACTTGCTTTATGAAATCAAACTTTCTGAATGTTAAAGTAAAGTTTCTGTTTTAGACTATTGACTCAATTACTTATATGATCTTGTACTTTAGTTTTAGAAATATTTTTTGGAGTACAATGTATTCATGTATTCAATGTCTTTGCAAGAGTGGGAAGATTTGGGGTATTTTTGTTTTATTACAATAAGAATTGAACTATAGAAGGTTGAATATACACATGATATTTTCTAATTATTGGTCCATTCTGTTATTTATTTGTTGCAGCTCAGGCCTCTTAATGATATTGTCTTTTTTAGATTGATTTACTGGCATTTTTCGGCTTTGAATCAGAGGCATAAACCATTATTGTTTTGCAGTATATCTTTGTAGCAATGTATCAGTCTTCAAATTATGTTTCTATGATGAGGTTAAGACTAAACAGAACCTAGAGTAAAGTCCCAGCTGACATTAAACAAGGTGAAAGATTATAAAAACAGATCTGTAACAGTGCTAAATCATGCTGTATCCTATTATTAATGAATCCTGTTGAAATGAGGTCAAAAACAGGTCTAAAGCTAAACGCAGACTAAACCAGAAATAAACCAGTTGTACAACATGGGACCTGAATAATTTAAGGTACACTAGAAAGTAATTTTCTTTCTTTATTTGTGCACAGAGCAACACAGTTTTGGCACACACAGTCTATCACATTGCAACTATACGCCAGCTTTAATTAGACATGCTTTGGATTGCTAATAATGCAACTGCAAATACAGATTGTCTTTGTTCTGGAGGAGCAGAGTAATTATGTGAAATTGTCGCTGTAGTTGCCGAGCAGGTTACAGAGAAGACGTGAATGCCTGAGTGAATGTGCCGCTTTTGAAGACTTGGGAGCGACTGATGAGGCTCTTAGTGAAACCTGGACAGATATCAAGACGTAGGAGTGTCTGTTTCCAATCAGTCTGATTGTCTCAGGTCAGATCAGTTTACACCAGAGGCTCTCAAACACTGTGGACATTCTACATGTCAACTTTGTCTATAGGACTAAACACAATTTGAAACCAGAATTTAAACTAATTCTGAGCCAATTTCAAACCAATGATTGGAAATAATCTGTATTCAAATCAAGTCTGGCCTCAGTTTTTTTTTCTTTCTCATTGTGTCCTTTTGCAATACACCTGTATGATGTGTGCGTGTGGGTGATTAGTGGAGGCTCAGATTAGCAGCCTTGCTTCTGTCAGTCTTCCCTAGGGCAGCTGGGACTAAAAGCAACCACCGCCAAGTCTGGAGTGAATGAATAATGCATCTGGAAAAGAACCATATAAACTAATGGCTTAGTGCTATTACCTGGATTGTGCCTGACTCACAAATTGAGAACCAATGGAATTCCTCTGTAAAGGACTGATAAAGTGCTCATCTATAACTGTATCCTTCTGGTCTGTAACTGTAAGATCATATCCAAGATCCTATAGATGTGATAAGAACTGATGCCACACACTTACCCGACCTGCCAGCTTACATGAAAACCTTTTAGTGGTGCAGGTATGTGGATCTGGAGTTAGTGTTTCCACCTTTTCACCTCGGCGTGGCGGGGGTAACACCTGGCCTGGCTGAAAAGAGCATGAATCAAACGGAAAGCGTCTTTTAATGTCTCTCAGATATTGTTTCATGGCTGTGAGCAGTCTTACCTCATCTGTGAAGCTTCCTCCTCAGACAGAGGGATCACTGTATCTGCAGGCATTCCTCCGGCTCACATATCAAAACAGCACTAAATAACCTGTCATTCTCACTCACCAGAATACAAGCGTTAGGGCTCAATCTGTAGAATCAAACCGAGGGTGGGGAATCTAAAGGGCATAAGTGACAGAGATATATTGTAAGAAAATACTCCAAAAAAGGCTAGCACAAAAAATATTTGTAATGGCTTAAGAATCAGTCAGTCAGTGCCAAATATGTTTGAAGCCTTTAATAATGTGATTAGTTATATTATCCATGCGTTTGTCAGTCTACTCACTGGCTCCAAAGGTGAGACAGCTGCAGAACATCCAGAACACTCGGCTCCTGACTTGAACCAGGACGTACAAGCACATAAGTCCTATGCACTGGCTCCTGCGGCTCAGAGAATAGACTTTAAAGCAGCTCTGCCTGTGTACACGTCTCTCCATAGGCTAGAACCAAAGTACATCTCTGACATATTAGAGCCATATGAAGCATCTCAGGGACCGGCCTCCTGCTGCTTCCCAAAATCAGCACTAAACATGGAGAGTAAGTGTTTTATGCAGCTACAATCTGGAAGATGTGAGACAGGCCTCTGCTCTGTTTGATGTTTTGAGGCTCAAAACGGTTCTGTTAATATGACGAAAAGGTTTGCTCTTTTAATGATAATTTTCTTAATAATTCAACGTGCTTCTATATAGCACTTTGTGTACAAAATATTCTATACAAATAAATTAACCTTACCTTAATTACCTGTGTTCCAAATAATGTTGCTCAAGGTGTTGGTTTCACTTTTTGTCTCTACGGACATGAGTAAATTTGTGGAATCCAGGCAAAGCAATAACATTTACACGGAAGACAGTAAACCAATGTAGGAGAGCCAGGTCAAAATACTGTTATGGAAACAGTAGAGCAATTGATCTCCCATTTGCATTGTTCAATGAAAATGAAATATTGATCTGAATTGTAGTTATTGTGACACATTATACAATACATAGTCAATACATTTTATTGTTACTGGTGTTATTACCAGCAATGTTATAATGATTTAATTTAACTATGCTGCAACTTTTAGTGTTAAGGAAATGTCACTTCCTTACTATCATATAATGTCATTTTACTCCCAGTTTCAGAAAAGGATTAAGATTATGTGCAGACTTTTACTAGAGCTAGATGCAGATTACTTGTTCAGAGAAAATAATACATGATTGAAGCAGCAAATGTACAGAAACCCTCCTCAAAGGCAGATGTTGCTAAGCCAGTTGTGGAATGTGCCCCTGGGCTTTCTCCTTCTTTAAACTCCAAGTGCACAGGCAGCGACTGTGTAACTGTGGCACATGTGGCGTTCAAGAACTCAACTTAATACAAGTGTGATTTCCCCCTCTTCACTGGCTCACTGATTCAATTCATTCAATATGGAACCAGCAGCACCCAGAGCTGTCAAAACATGACTATTGCAGTCAGAATAGAGTTTGACATGCCACTGTCTGTATTATTTTTGCTACAATGTCATCTTGCATCTCCTGTTTCTGGGTTTATTCTTTTGGGAATGCTTCTGCATTTGCTCAGCACTTGTTGCTTCCTGCAGTTTTGCTTTCCCCTTTTGTCTTGTTAGCAACAGCTTGTCACCAGTGATGTTGTCATTATAAAAAAAATAATAAAAAAATAGAGCATGCCGTAGATTTGGTAAACAATGTAGGCATATATTACAGTAAATATTGCTTTGTCTTCTACCAATGCAAAAGAAGACTAACCACTCCCTATTTGTATGACCCTGACAGTCGAGTTTTTAAATTAATTTCTGCTAATACAATCATTAACATTAAATTGTTTCTAGAAAATTAAAAAATCATGCTTTGAAATGAAGGCTTTAGCTTTCCCTTCTAGGGTTACATTCAGCAGAGGAGCAGCTTCCTTTTGTGAGAGGAAAGCACCTGACACGAGGCCAATAAACAATCCCTTGATTTTCAACAAAACACGTCAACAGCCCTTTATACTGACACAACAGTTTTCCAATAGTTTAGTGGTGTCTGCTCCACAGCAGTCTGAGCCTGCCTTCACTCACCTCAGAGAAAGAAACAAAAGAAGAGCATAAACAACACTTCTAAGGCCTAAGCACTATATGCCATTTAAGAGCTGTTGACGCTGTGTTGTTGTAAAGTGTTATCTGTCTACACAAGGTAACAGAGATGACCCAGTCGGTGAAGTTCAAACAACTCAGGCTCAAAGAAAACATGAGCTCACTGTCAGCTGCATGACCCTGTCAGTGCAAACACATGCAGCCTGTGTCTGCTGACAGCTTCTCACTAAAGACATTCACATGACACTACTTATTTCTGTGCTTGTTGTGATGAAGCGCTAAATTGGACAGTAACATTCACCTCTGAAACTTAAAATAGTGGACTGTCCAGTTTTGGCTTTGACCAATATGCCACTGTGCCATTGGGCAAGACACTTCACCTATCTTCTCTGTGTATGTGGTGCAGTGGGTGACTGGTAGTGATCGGGTGTGTTACAGATTTACACCGTCAGTCTGCCTCCACATGGCAGTTGGGGCAATTGTAAAAGACACTATTCAAATGTATAACCTGACGTCATTTACAACATCAATCTGTTCACACATGTTTTCCTTTGAACTGCATTTTAAAGAGATAAACTATTCAAATAATATAGGGTAGAACCAGTTGTTTCCCTTCCACCATTTGTTCCTGTGCCAAGCCTTCATCTATAGTTCCTGGCACTCCATAAGTCACAACATAAAATGGTGAATCAACTTCTCATTGAAATACCAGGAGACACACTTCAATTGATGGGGCAAACAATTAATGGCATCCTGTTTATTTGGAGAGATTACACAACGTTTGTTTCAGGGCGTCTCGTGGGAGGAAGTCAAATCCCTGGCGCAGATTGTTTGTCAAAACTCAGGACGATGAAGTCAGCGTGATGAGACTCAAGTGAGCTGAAATGTAACAATAGCACTTTAAGGCTGGATCCCATTTCAATAAAACAATGCTCGGTTTGTGACATTTTTCCCCCACACATGAAAGGCAGGCCGTTTGTCTATAGCACCATACATTTGTGGTCTTTTAGTTCAGTCTGTTCTTTGAAGTGTCTTAAGGGGAAACACAAGCCTCAGCAAAACGTCAGGTTTTTCTTTCTTAAAAGATCTGCTGCATAAAGGCCCTTCGATTGTACTTTGTTTTGCTGGTATTAGCAGGACTAACATTGGGTAAAACTGGGACTTTAAACCAGAAATAAACACACACAATTATCAGTTTTAAACCAGATCTAAACCAGGACAACAGCTAAACCAGTGACTGCGACTCTGAATCATCCAAAGCTCCACAGGGGGTCCCCAGGAGGTCCTAAAGAAGCTGTCCAAACTCTAGACTGATAGATTCTAATAAAGGGTTTACATATTACTACTTCTTGAAAATATTTTGCAATGATTCCAATTCTATAACTTGAATTATTTCAGTATTGCAGTTGTAATACTATTTGTCTAATTTATATTCCCCTATCCATAGTTTAACCTGAATTATTACAATGTATTTCCCTTTTGGATCAATAAAGTTTGTCTAAGTTTATTACTGTAGCAAAATAACTTACCACTCTTCTTTCAATCACTCTCATTCTTTTTTTGTTTTCAGACTTTATTTGAGAAGACAGAGCATAGTTTGGATGCCTGGGTGAGGGAGGCTCTGCACAGACTATTCGTTTGAGCCACACTGCATTTCCTGTAGAGTTTTTTAAGAATGTGTTGTTAGCAGTTTGTTTAGTTTCTCCGTCCTTCTAAAGAGCGCAGGACATATAGGGCAGCCCTTTACGGCCACCTAGCCAAACTGTGAGCGAGGAAACGTGCTGTTAAATGGTGATTGTTTGTTGTCTTTGCACTATTGTGTTGAGTGAGAGTTTCTGATCTCGGTTAATGGTCCCAGATGTTGGCGGAGGGGTGCAATACCATGCAAAGTGTCTGATCTCTGTGGTGTAGAGCTGTTAAAACACCAAACACATCAAACCATTTACATAGCAAAGTCTTACATCTATAACCAACAAGCTAACTGACTGTTTATGAATGAAACGTATCAGTTTCATCGTATTTATGTCTTAAATGTGCAAATCTGGTTTTGTTTGTGATTATGTTGGAGATGCATTGTACACAGTGGACATAAATTATCTATATTTAGAACTAAAAAAAATACTAAATAGTGTATAAACATTTGATATATAAGATTAAAGGTGATGTCATTCACTTTGCACTTCTAAATATCAGCTTATGTTATGCTACGATTGCACACAGAACATTATATTTCTATTAATGTATGCAGTTTATGTGCAGCAGAACTTGTGGCATCACTTTTGCACCAGTAGGCCTCGTTGACTCATCTTCTTGAGGAGACCATCTCTGTTTTTCCCCCTCCTCCAGAGGTTAACAATGTGAATGAATTGGCTACGTGTGTGTGCCCAGCAAAGCCATGGCACAAAGGCCTGTTGTGGGGGGCACTGCTTCTTACCACCAATCAGTCGTGTGGAAAAAAAGAGCCAAGTGAGCCAGAGGCGGTGAAGGGAGTAGAGTTCCTCTGTAATTACTACATGGTCTTAAAAAGCAAATACCAAGCCCTAGCAACCTCGGCTGGGAGACAGTGAGAAGAAAGGGGGGACGCGGTGGAGAGAAATACAAAAAACTGAGCCAGAAGAGCTCAGAAGCACCACAGTGAGCGACCCTGCCATGACCTGGGATCTCCAACAATCGTGCGCTGCCAGCTGGAGCCAGAGTTAGGGGCCGAGAGTGAGGGGCCGGCCAGAATCCCCTCCGATTTATGACTGACTATAAGGCCCCTGAAAGAAACCCAATCACCCGGGATTCCTGCGCAGCATGACTCTGGGCTGCACAGAATAGATAGCCCCAGAGAGTGTGGGACAGAGGGCCACTTTAGCGAGGGAGGGGTGGCCAGTGGGCATGGCACTATTATGTCCGGCTCTCCACTCTGAACATGATATCATTACACCGACTTACATTCTTAACCAAAACTGCATCAGAAGTCAGCGTACAGTATTTGCCAATCCAGATTCACAAGCATCAGGTTAATTGTTCTATCAGGCTAATTAATACAAATGTAAGGGTTGTTCAATTTCAACCTGCTATCAATTGGAGAGTGAATAAGTGAAAGGCAGGCTGAGAGCAGGGCATGAAAAGAAGTGGAGAAGGCAGCTGTCTTTTGGAGGCGCGTAAGCCGTGCTCGGAGCTACCCCGCTGATCCATTAGCATATCTGAATGATCGTGTTCCTGCGAAGCCACCACCACGCTGCAAGGTGGCACATCTGAGGAAGGCGCCCTTTGAGTGCGCTTGCAAGCTGGGGGAAACTCTTATTTTTCAACCCGTTTGAAAATCCCGAGACAAGTTGATGTTTGAGAAGCCAACAAAAATAAAGCGAAACAGAGGCAAGGAAAAAAAAAGTTTCATATTTTTTTGAAGAGGACAGAGTTTTACAAGCTTTTTGAAGCTGGATACTTAATAATTCACTTGATTCTACAAGCGACAGTAAAGCAGAATCGAAACATACTCCTGCATGACAACAGTGTTCATTGCTTATGTGATTATGAACAGAAAGTGATGTACCTTCAGCTGGAACCATGGCAGGGAAAAGTTCAAGAATCCCAGAAGTTGAGATCTGGTCAACCATTCACTGACAGTTTTTTATTATATCTATATTGTGTGTTATTATAATGCAGTGGGGAGAAGGGTGTTAAAGCCATTTTACATAAAGCATATCAGAAAAAGTAATAATTTTGTCAAAATACAGCTTGATATTCTTGAGTAAATCACTTTAGTTTGTGTTTTCCTGCTCAATACGCTTAATAAAATTCCAAAAATCTGCATCAGTGATTCTGAGAATGATGCAAAAACATAACCTATAAGTCAAAGCAGGACACCAGAGCAACAATACTAAATCATAGCGGTTAGTTTGTTTGCTCTGAAATGAAACCAACATGTTTTAAACTTGTCAAGTGTTTACACCATCTATAATAAAACACCCAAATCTGGTCAGACTGGAGGCATCCTTCTCAGATTCAGCTTCATGTTTTGCATAGATGCTGAGAGTTTGTTGCTCTGGAGGTTCGGCTCATAATTTTATTTCTAAATGTGTCAGATATCTTTTTTCCCTTCTTTTTGATCAGCCTTGAAGTTTGTCTCGCCTCAACCACAAAGCGGACTTCTATTGACTGGTTCCAGGGAGCGTATTGATGGTTCCATAATTTGGGCACAGGAACACAAAAAGGCTGACCCCCGCTGGGCCCAGCACGACAGCCCAGTCAGCAGGGAGGCTTGCATTTATTAGCCTGGGAGAGGAGCTCCTGCAGAATTAAAGCACATTCACCCACCCATTGATCTCTGTCATGAAAACAATACTGGGCTCCCTCTCTGGCAGCCAGCGAGGCACGGCGCGCTCTGAGCTAATTCCACCGCCATAGAAAGGACTCGCACCCTCAGGCTTCCAGTAAACTATCTGAAAAGTGAGAGAAAGGGATTAAAAAACTAAAGCTTATTATTAGATTATCAATCCACCTGTCTGATTCTATGAGGGTGAAAAATAATTGATGAAAAAGAGTCCAGCTGTGTTTAGGATTTGTTCATGGGCTGTGTTTTCACATATGCTCCAGTACATTCTAGATCTTGTGGACAAATTACATGTTGCCCCTAATCTAGTTCACATTAACCATGCAGCTTCAAGATTATAGAAATAATAAACCATCCATATTTCCCATGTTTTCTTTGCAGTGATGTGTTTTTCACCTCTGAACCTCAAGATTTTTTACATTTACTCTGGCACTCCCATGACACGAATAATCTATTTTACAAATAAAATACTTGAGATGCCCATCAGTAACATAGAAACAGATTGCAGTAATTGATTACTATAAGAAGCATTAATTTACTTAGTAAGATCAGACGGTGTTTAGATGTTGTTGCTTAATTGTTGGACATTACACTGGGCTCAATCTGCCCTATGACAGTGTCAGCTAAACACAGACTTGTTACTGCTAAGTATCGTCAGCTGAATAGTGGACAAGAGTAAAACACTTGAGCAAGAGCAAAGAGGAGCCACATGTCAGAGCTTGCCACAGTGCCACTCATTTTAGTTTGTGTTAATCCTCTAATAATGGCTTTCAGCGCCTTCAATAATACCAGTGCAAATCCCAAAATGCACACGCATGTCTACAGATACAGAAACATCTGAAAACTTTGTTCTGTGATTTCTGACACATAATTATCTCCACCATGGAGATTATGCGACTGAGTCGGTTTATTTATTTATTTGTCTGTGGACAGGATTTCTCGGAAACTACTGGACAGATCTTCATGAATCTTTTACCAGAGGTAGATCTTGGCCCAAGGACTCCATTAAATGTTGGTGATGATCTGGATCCGGACCTGGAATCTGGCTCTGGCAGACCTTTGGTGGAGATCAGAAATCTCAAATTGCTCTTGTTATTATTAAATTATAATTATTCCCATAATAGTAGCTCTATGTTGAACTACCACATTATTAGACTGAACTTCAGTTCAGACAACAAGAAGCTGGTGAATGTTATGGATTATTAATAATGTGCTAAAAACTGAAAACAAAACAAACAAAAACATCCAGTTGATGCTCCCTTATTTTGCAGCAAATACAGTAAGGAAACAAAACAATCATGATGTAACACTCAATGAACCAGTAACTAACTTTGATAAAAACGTGATAGATAAGTTTTAACAGGCCTTTATTTGATTTTAATGAATTATGGTGAAGATTACATTATGCCTTTGTATGGTAAAAAAAAAAAAGTGAAATTGAATCCATTAGAAATTAATTTTACATAGAAATTCCCTGGTAAAACCTAATGACACATTCACCTTTATTGTCCAATCAGACACATTTTAAGTAAGAATCATGGGAAACCAACTGCTGGACACCAGCTGAGACCCAGACTCATGGTACAGTTCCAAAAATGACAGAAAAGCAAAATGGAAAATGGTAAGATTTTTATACAGCACTTTTCCACCTTCAAAGCATCAAAGTGCTTTACATCAAGGAGCTCCTCACCCCTTCACACACATGTTCATACACCTGTATGTTCCAACACGAGGCGAGGAGGGGAAAGTGTCTTGCCCATTGAGGATTGCACAACTGTAAGGAAACTCCATGACACTATCCCAGAAAATTGTTTCTGCGTCATAGTGCAAAATCACAATGGCAGAAATTACTAAGTGGGTGGAATTCAAAGTTTAATCAGTTTCAGGCAATTTAACATGGTGGATGTTCTAGTTCAGAGGTTTTCCAATATGCCACTGATTTAGCTCAGCATTTAATACAATATTACATGCTATATTGACACGCTATAAGTACTTAGATGTGTACTTTGACTCTCAGTTCCAGTGGATAAAAATGTAATACTGATGTTTTGCAGAGCATGTATGGAATCAGCTTTATGTATGATATGCCAACATGGTTTAGTAATCTGCAGGTCAAACTCAAATCACAGACTTTTACCTTGACTGAAAAAGTGGGTACAATAATGTGTGGCCTCGAGTTCAATTCAGCACATTTTTGAGGAGACTGTTCTGACTGAGGTGACCCAACCCTTGTTCTTCACCCTCAGTTTGAGTTGATGCTGTCAGGCAGAAGGTGCAGGGTCCCAAACTATAAACTGAACAGATTCAAACTTTCACAACTTTCCTTTGTGCCATTAGCCATTCATCTGCTAAACTCAGTTAAAAAATCAAGTAAAAGGAAATGTGCAATAAAACCTGCACACAGGCTCGTGGTCATACTTGGTCTCTTATTCATTAGTGTTCTATGGTGGATGTTTGTACGGTGCTTATGTTGCTGTGTTGTCTTGTCTGTGGTAAAGAGTGTGATCCCCAATCTGAAGACAAATTTCTCCCATAATAGACAATAAAGGATTATCTTATGTCTTGTATTCAAAAAGTATAGCTATAGCGTTTAACTTTAGTGAATGTTACTTTGGCCTATCCCGTGTAGGACTTGAGCTGTACAAATAAACACACTCTGGCCTCTCTGTTTGTACACAGCCCTGACCTGTGACCTGAGGAGCTCCCTGCTTTGATGCGGCCGCCCTTCGTGTCCACTGAGAGCAGGAGGATGGACTGGTCAACACACAGGAACTGCACAGTGTCAATACAAACCAGCAGAAGGAGACACAAAGTCACACTTGATACACACTTAAAAGAGGTCGGTGTGTCTCATTATGCCACCTAGAGCTGCTGTTGTCAGTCGTGGTTTGATGTGCGAATAGGACGGGCTCACTGAGATGCCATGGCCTGGTATGGGGCCTGCCGCTGCCACGTTTGAAGTCTATGTGGGACAAGAGCTTTCATATTTACACAGAACAGATAGGAACCTATGGGATTTCTTTGATTGGCACCCTGTTGTCAGTACTAAAAGTAGAGAACTTAATCATTGGAATAATGAATCGAGTTAATGTAAACAGTAAATTAACAAAATAGGTTAAAAAAAGATCTAAATAATAAAGCCTGATACTCTTCTACAGGTCTGTCACAGCCTCTCATAGTATTATACTGTTATTAATTTAGCACAAACTCACGTTATAAGAAAATGACATGCCACAGCTGCTCTAGGGGGAACAGACAAAAGTGTGACCGTCAATATGCGCCAATGTGATCACCAATAACTCACTTTTTGATCAAGACTGAGACCGACAAAGGCGTAGGATCAAAATCTTTACTCTGGGCAATAATTATCTAGAAATTTTAGAGCTTAAAACAATCTATAACAAGTAATTCATTCTTGATTTCTTATACTTTCACCTAAAACTGGACTAAAAACAATAAATATGAGCGCAATGTATTCTGGGAAATGCTGGTGCGTATACAGTTCGTAGCCTCATAGACTGTAAATGTAAGAAGAGATAAAAGACTACTGTAGTTGTTAAGACATCCTAGTGTGGTAAACTAACCTTTATGTCTCGTAAAATAAATTTACAGACATTAGATGCAACAGAACCACATGGCAAAAACCTCAATGTGTTGATTTAGCATAAGGAGCTTTAAGTTTAGCCTAAATCTTTCTATGATTTATTATTAAAAGACTTTCAAACATCTTACATATATTATGCTCTTTTAGTATAAAAATCAAAGCCATGACCCATCTCCCTTTAAGCTTTCTGAAGAACTCAATCCTCGAGTGGCCACTTTAATAGATACATCTTGACCTTAAGTATAAGGCACTCATGGTGGTTTTTGAGTGACATTTCTTTTGTCTCATTATTCTCAACTGAAAACATTGAGAGATTAAAAAAAAAACCTATACATTGCTTTGAACAATTTGTGGTCACTGCTTTATTTTGTGGCTGGTGCTTACAAACAGCAATAGCATATGTGCTGTAAAGAGCCATTTTGACCTCAACCATTTTTCTTTATAATCTTAAATACAATAAGTGAATAATCAGTCTTTACCACTTCAGAACTTCAATCATTTTCCACAGCATGGCAACTTAGATGATACAATTTAGGGAGTGTCTTCTGACTTCCTCTGTACTATTATCTGACAAAACTGGCCATTGATGTCTTTTAACCACTCTTCCACATGAAAGTGAGCAGCCACCATACAAAGAATTGTACTCAAAGAATTTGTGTGATCATTTATTGTCCACTTAATCTTGGGTTTCCTGTTTTTGTCTGTGACGAGCAAATACAAATTCTGTAACAGGAAGGGCACCCATTTTCTGCTATTGAAATGTCCTGAATTGAGATAACAAACTTTGATTGTGTGTCTTTGAAAACACAGGCTACTGGCCTGCTTAGCGAACACACACGTCCCAATAATAGGCTAAGCTTGCTATAGGCTCACAAAGGACGCTGTGTGATTGGGGTGTAAACAGACTCTCCTCTTATCTTTGTTTAAATAGAGAGGAAAGGGAAAGTCAGGAAATACACATGAGTGAAAAAGAGAACAAAGCATGTAATCACAAGGTCAAGTGTGTGTTCAATAGTGCGTTTCAGCGACTGTGATAAGGGCCGTCCCGCTGACAGCTTCTCTATGTTCACTTTAGGAAAGGGGAGAAGTGGAGCCCTCCTCAGATGTGAACTATAGGCTCAGAGGCTTTGAACTGTGGGCTGGAATAAAAGAAAATATAGCACCACCTGCTGGACTTAAGTAGCACATACAAGGAGGAAGGTTATGCTTAGTTCTACTAACATATGAATGAGCCTAATTTTGTTCATTTACCAAATAGGTAAACAAATAGACTTGTACCTTTATGACTAATTACAATCATAAAAAAAAAATAATAATAATAATAACTTTGATCCCAACTCTCCGATTTCAATACTTTATGGTTAATACTACAGTAAACTATTCCAAGAATTACACTGGACTATCATTTATCCAACAATAGACTCTAGGCTACAGGTTGAGGTTCATTTTAAGTATTTTTTTGTGTTCCCTCCATAGATCATCCATGACATAGATCCATGGTTCCCTACAGACGCTTGATAGACGTGTCCTCTAACACTGGCTGAGTCAGCAGCGCCCTCTAGTGGGGACTGCCAGCTGTTGTTTGCAGCTTTTTATGGAGTCTCATGGACTTTGAGCCAACGCCAGGAGCACAGAGGATTCATTTGGCTTGGAGGTCTTTGATACAGGAAGAGCCGAGCCTATAGCACAATCAGCCAGCACCTCCTGTAACAAACCCAAATAGACCTGTCGAAGCAGTGGCCACGGTCCAGTGCTGAGCAGCAAGTTATCACATTAAATCAGAGTAAGGCAGTCTGCCTGTCAGCTCCTCTGAATGAATTCACAGTGCATCCTTGTACTTAATCAGCACAGTGAATAGAAGAACGGGGCATATGATTATGGAAAAATGTTTGGGCAACAATTACAGGGAAAATCCACTCTTAAAGGGGCACTATAACTTTTCTGCCTGTCATCTTGAAGATGTTATTGGCAACACAAAGGCATTTTGTACATCTCTGTGGAGAGCTGCTGGTGATGCCACTAGGCCAAGGCACAGGTCAAATGCAAATGTGTGTTTAATCTATACTGTGGAACTTTCCTGGCAAAACAAACCTATATGGATACAATTTTGTATTTATCTTTATATGGTTGCAGATAAAGCAGATTCTTTCCTCGATATTCTGTGGTTTCTCTGAATTTATCAGGAAATCATCATAAAATCAGTCATAAGCCAGTTTGAAATAAACAAACAAAAAATGCGGGTAGTGAATTTCCCACCAAAAAATTGTTGTAGTGTATATTTGATGGGATAAACTATTGTAAATGTAGATGCATGTGAAACATGCATGAAACTGCAGGTTGGGGAATCCATTAAAAATACACTGATGCTATATTATCAGTGCACTCATTCCTTCGTCTTTAAATAGGAGTTTGAGAATTTGGAGGCATCATAGAGGCTTTGGCCCTTCTGCCTCCTCTTTTAGTTCAACTCTACAATTCCTCATCCTATGGCCCAGGTCCATACTGAGAGCTCAAATTATACAACCAGGTAAGAAATACACATGATTTATCACAAAGACAAAACACTGAAAATAGGAAAGGGACTAAATGAACTTTTGGCACACATGACATTTAGTTTTACTTCTGTGTTTTTTCCACTGTGTCTCAATCCTGTACCTCCCTCGTGTTCCCCACTCTGTCCCTCCACAGTTCCTGCAGGGCACTAAAGGCAGGTCCTGAGCTGCAGATCGTGATCCACAACATGAGCAATGGTACAAGGGCGGATAATGTGAAGAGGGCCGACCTTAAATCTCGTCCATTCTCATCTCTTCTCACCCTGTGGTTCACCTTGGTGCCCGCTGACAGATGACACACTGTGGGGCCCGGCTGCACCCCGCCCCGCCGCCCCTGCCTCTTCCCAGGTCACATGGCTCCTGGAGTGATAAGTGGCTCTGTCCTGGTGTGGCTTATCCCGCGACACACACAGTCCATCACAGAACAGCAGCGGCCTGTGGAGAGCAGCAGTAATAACAAACTCCAGGTGACATCTGTATCACCACCACACACTATCTGTCACAATAACAAACAAGTGACAGCCTGCTTTTAATCCCAGATATGCTTTTCTAATTAATGATGCATGCAGTAGATGTAACATGACAATGAACTCTTAATCATACAGTGTAACTTCTTCAAAAGGATGGCACGGTTTATCTTCTTTAATCCACATTTCAGTTTGAATTGTTTTTTTCAATTATTTTAATTATATTCTTATTTTAACTGAACTAGACAGAACCTAAAAACCAGACATACACCATGGTTACATAACATACCAGAGAACAATAGCACTTCTCTTCAATTCCCCATTATCCTCTCCTACTTTGAAAATGGTGAAGTGAAAAATTCAATTCAATTCAATTTAT
>JACN01119857.1:0-16646 GCA_000787155.1 Scartelaos histophorus | reverse complement strand
CGCGGCACAGCGGTTGAAAAACACTGTTTTAGACAAACATGGCGACACCGAATGTATATGAACTAACTGCATCTTGCCCAAGTACAGATATATTGTATAAGCAGCTCTTGAAGTCATAAGTCCGTTGTAAACTGTCTGCGACTAATAAGACATTTTATAGTCTGATAATCAGGAAGTGCACATTAGTTTGAGAGTTGTTGCTCAGAATCCCTCAGAAGGTAAGTGAAGCACAACTTTGGATCACTGCAAAAATGAAAGAGTTGTTTTTAAAGGTGCTAAAATTCATTCACAGAAACAGTTAAATACATATCTTTTATTGTGGAGTCATGGTCCATTGTTTAAAAGAGCTGGATACTGGTCAGGCTGCTCTGTGGCTCGGCCCCAAGACACACACCACACACTTTCAGAAAATACACACTTCATTGATGTGTGTAGAGCGTAAAGTGCATGAGTGCACAAGAGCGAAGGGGTGAATAAAATTGGGACAGAATTCTGACAGTCCATGCTGTGTAAAACACCTTTCAGTCATGTTGCTACACTACAGCTCAGTTAATCACAAAGCCACAGCCTGTAGCCGTGTTATACATTTACTTTGTTACACTTTTGCTGAATTGCCCAAGTAACATCCGTGTTAATGTTTTCACACTGGTATTAACTGGGCAGTGCACAGATATGTTTAAAATATCCGACTGTATCCAATTAGCGCTCGCTGTTACGTTACTAACAAGTTCCTTTAATATGAGCACTGCACTGATGGAAAACATTCCAGTGAAATACATTGTGGAGGAGTATTTACCAGGAGTCTGTATTGCTCCACACTTGTTGGAAGTGTGCTGAGAAAACAGTAGAACAGATTACAAAATAGTGTGATATGGGTCCTTTAATGACCACACAAGTTTGTAGACTTGTTTTCAACATAGTGAAAAATGCTCACTTATTCTCCAGTATCAGTTTCAACACAAGGGGCACAACATATACACAATACAATAGGTACTTAGGCTTGGCTTCTTTGTACATGTATTGTTTTATTAAGTGATTCAAACAAACTGTAGATCTTTTGAGCTTATATTTGCTGCACCCTGTTGACACAAGAGCATTGTATTGTCTCAAGGTTTCAAAGCACAACATGTTTCTCATGACCTTCTGAGAACAGCATAGTTCTGGTTTCTCTGTTGCACAAGATCAGTCACACCACTTCACTACATTGAAGGTTGTACAGTATGTGAAATGGACTCTTGAGAGCTTTAAGCGGTGTTATAATGCTGTTACCTCATCAAAAACATACCTGGAGTTGTGTTTTGTGTTTGAGTAATATGTTTGAGTAACATTTATTTTTAGTGTGTGAACATCTCCAAAGGTTTCAGGAACTTCTAAACGTCTTATTTGGTGATGAAAATGTTCATTCCCTCGAAATGGTTCCTCTGGAAGACTTTCTGCCATTTGCTGCCACACACGGTGTGAAAAGCTCCAAATAGTTATAGCCTCTTGCAAGGTCCCTATGGATACAAGAAAACCAACCAGATCATTTCCCAAAATCCAACAGTCCCTTATGTGTGTCCTTTAAACTGCACATGCTGCACTTGGTTAAAATCCCATGATTTGATGTTAAAAAGACAAAACATTTCAAACACTGCTCAGTGCGTGATCCAGGTAGCCAGAAAAGCAACAAACCTACAGTATATAAGCATCAAAACAAGTCTGCTGTGCTGTCTACATCGAATTATAAAGTGTTTGTTGTCCGGATATCAGGAAATGAGTGGTTATCATGCTAGTTGGCAAAACTTCACTCTGACCTTTGAAAGTTGTGAAAAGCGCTTCTAAAATCATTGCATCATTATTGTTAAGTAGGTCACAAAATGTCAAACATGTTGGATTTCTATTCTTTATATTGAGATTACATTGACTTTTATTCATTTGGTAGAGACTAATCTGCACATTAAGTGTGGTACTTTCTTCATCTCTGAACCTACACCCTGACTTTGACCTATGTTAGCCATTACTTGAACTTGTTGTTGTGTATAATAAAGGATTTACATCACGAGAGCCGGATTTTGTCTCATGAGGGAGGCGTTGGCATTTCCTCACATTGTGAAGTACTTGGATAATGTGAAAAGAGAAGTTCTTATATCACAGGCATATGGTTTCTCCAGAGTTTTTTTTTTCTTAGTATGACAAAAGCTATTGTCATGCCAACAATATACGCTCATTTCCTTGTAATGGATGTGGAGTTATGGAGAATTAGATGTTCCTGGAAAGTGAATTCTACTATGTATAAATAAGCGGCTAAGTAGAAATCAAATTTTTTTTATTTGACTTGATTTTATTCATTAACTAACTTAAAGGTGCACTGCGTAACTTTTCTGGTCTGGTTGCTATTGCTTTCCCTGTAATGTCCCACAATATGACATTAAGATGCATTTATTCAATTATGAGTCTGTTTATTGCTCAGAAATACCTTTAAAAACATGCATTCTGAGTGAGTAGGGTCACCTCTCCGCAGATCTCAACGGTAAATTGGTCAGTTGACCTCTCCTTGTTTCTGTGGAGACTGATGAGTCTAATGCCATACTTTGGAACAGTGCAAGCAAAGCAATAACGCTTCCATGGAAACAAGCAGCTGGCCGCCCAGAAAAGTTTCATAGTGCACTTTAATTTGATAAGATGTGTATTCAATCAGTCCATGTTATACAGAAGTAAGACCGTTCATTATGTCACAAATGGTTATTTAGAAAGGAGAAAAATAAAATCATCAAGACAAACTCAGAAAGTAACTTCATAATGGAGTTATAGAAGTAAAGAACACATATTATGAATTATGATGGATTTAACGAACTTTTTAAACATGGTTTTAAAGCAGAACTAAGTAACTTTCAGCAATAGAGCTTCCCCCTACAGCTCCCTCATGTGATGGAACAGACTAAAACGGGCTTTTGTCTCTCCTTTCTTTCTTTGTTTAAATTGAAATAAGGCGATATAATCACATAAAAACAAATAATGCTGCCAAATATTTTAAAAAGAACCAAGATTTTCTATGAGAACTCTTGGAAAATATACTAGTATAGTTAAGCATCACAGAGATTTACAACCAGTTTAATGAGGTAAAATGTTACTCTGTTTTTAATTGTCTTTAATCAGTTTGGGATTAGTATTTCATGTTTTCTTACTTTTAACATGACTACATTTTACAACACTCCATCAATCAGACTTCCAATTACTCATAGGTATTTAGGCTTTGGAGCTCCCTCTGCTGACAATGGGAATATATAAACAATGAGTTGTTCCCAGTTGTCAAGATCCTTAGATTCTGAACCACATCAGCAAGATCCACATCATCAGAGCTTCGCCAAGAGGTTTTCCACTCGTCCTCGTGTTCTCCACGCTCGTCCTCCTCCGTCTTTCACCAAGGATGCACCTGTATCATCCTTGGTCACCTCAGACTGCTGCTTGCCCAGAATGCTCCGCAACTCTCATCTTTTATTAACTTTTTATTTAAGCCAAAAAAAATAAATAAAAAAATGCATTTTAATAAATTAAACTCATTATAGAATTAAAAAAGAACCAAATATGACGCTATTTAAGCCACATGGCAGCAGATCACACTATTATCAACTCATTTCATTCAAATAAAGACAAATGCAGCAAAATCTTTTAACAAGGGGATTGGAAATAAAATTAGCCAGTCATCCAGAAATGTTTCAGCCTGTGCATTTATTTATTCAGTCAGCTTTCATTCCCGTTCACATGTTTTAATGCATGTGGACATCTCTAAACACTTTACATTTGTAGAAACATAAATGTTTATGAAACCTCAGGGTTCGATCTGGTCATGTGACACGCCGCCCTCTGGAGACTGTTCCAGGTGAACTCCCAGGAGCTGTGAGCAGGACACTTGGCTCTGCTTCGGAGGAGCCGACTCTGGAGTGCTCCAAAGTGCTCTTTGATGGAAGGAACTGAGAAATAACCAACGTGAATGCAACACTCATAGAGCCATGATGCTTTCACTGTGAGCAGAATCAGACGACAGAATGAGTCTGGTGATGGTTTATGGACTTAAAACTGCCAAGGAAAAGTCTGGAATTCTACATGTGACGCAACAATCTGGGCAAAAAGCAAATGGAGAGTTTTTCAACAAAGGATAAAAAGTTGAAGAGTTGTGGGGGGAGAGTCCACAGAAGTACAAGAAGTGTCCCATAATAGAAGCTGACGAGGAGTCAATGTCACAGGTTGTAGTGCTTCAAATACTTAAAAAATATATGTATGTAGTTGTACTTTTGAAAAGTAGCCTATTGTACACTGCCTGTAAAAGTTTATAACCGTGGTTCACGTAGTAATAAAGTAATAAACAAAGTGTGAATGAAGCAAAATACAAGTCCAGGTATGTTTTTGACAAGGGGATAACAACATGAAAACTAGAAGCTCAAAAATGTAAATTTTCATATCATGTGTGACAGTTTAATTTTAAATGTTGGTCTTCCATAAAAACGGGGTCAAAACTCTGTCGCCGGGTATTTCACTCTCTTTTCAGACACATGACATTTTTAGTTTTTCAAATGACGCAATGTCTCCATCCTCTGTCTGCCCTTCTCCAAGAACCTCCAAATACTCATCATACCCGGAATGCAAAACGCAGATACTCACTCTTATGTTGCAAACTGTACTTTCAAATATGTTTTTAATTAGTGGTGAGTTCATTTAAGGGGCACTGTATAACTTTTTGGTTTCTATGGATATGTCGCTGCTCTGCTTATGCTCCCCAATATGGCATTAAATAGATCTACCTTTCATGCATTCAATTACAGGTGGTTTTATAGCTCAAAAGTACCTAGGAAAACAGGCATTCTGACTGTGAGCGGGGTCGTATCTCCACAGATCTGACCTGGAACTTGGTCTGGTTTGGTCACATTACAAAATCTAAAATCTGGCCAGGTTAAGATGACTGGAATTAAGAAATTTTATCACGATTTGAACACATTTCACTTGACAAGTACCAATCGAACTTGACTTTTTGTACTAAAATATGAAAATGGGTCAATGACATGATGTTTGTCCAATTGCAATTTCTTCAGTTAAAAAGGTCACGATTTCATAATACTTCACCACATACCTGTAGTACCTCTGACCTCCATGAAATCAAATTATTTTTAAAGAAATTACTAATTATTACGCATGGTTTTGGCCTTAAAGTGTCAAATGTTCATGTGGTGCGACCGTCCGCCTTTAACTGATGATTTTTAAACTTCTTTAAAATGACTCTAAATCTAATCACATTTATTTTCTTTCTTTTTTGTTATATTTTCTGAAGTGTTTTTAGTCCCACATGAAATTTCAGCTTTCTTGAATATATATTTTTTAATATTCAAACAAATATTGTCGGAGCGTGTCCATTTTTTCAAATCTCATGTTTTCATGTTTTTATTGAAGGTTTATATAAGGTTTATTTTTAGGTTTATGTATTTTACTTTATAAGGTTATTGACATTTTTTTTAAGGTTGTAGCCAATTCATGTGAATAAAAACCACTAAAAAGACTTCATATAAATGTCAAACATAGATTTATGTACTTGACATTGTAAATATTTGAAAAAATTCAATAGAAACTCAATTTTAAAATTTACTTGTTGAAAATAACCACTAAAAAGACTTCATATAAATGTCAAACATAGATTTATGTACTTGACATTGTAAATATTTGAAAAAATTCAATAGAAACTCAATTTTAAAATTTACTTGTTGAAAATCCTTATACGTCATTGACCCAAATACATCCTGCCACCATTGCACCATTTCTAAACATTTCTTTCTCCATCTATCTTTCTCTAACCTCACCTGACCAGTCAGAACCACATGCTGTGACAACACTTTACACGATGAGTGGAGCTGTATCCCGTTACCATGGTTTCAGAGGGCGTGACTGACAGGCGGATTAACCAATCAGAGAAACGCATGCTCTGTTCACAACAAAAACAAACACCGCTGCTTACACCTTAAAAAGAGGAAAAAATCTACTTAAAGGAGTAAAAAGCAGTACATATTTTTACAGAATCAACAATCCGTGCACCAAACTGTTACTTAATTCAGTGACACATTTTGCTCTGAAAGTTAAGAATATTGGAGAGATGTCTTCTGCATGTGAGACACACGTGATCAGATAAGCAGCTGTGGTTGGATTTTCACGATCTATGCTACAAAATGGCAACCTCTAACCCAACCTCTAAGCCAGGGTAGGGTGGAGGGGGTACTTTGAATCCAGGACTTTCCCGTCAGGACAGGACCCAGAGACATGTGGTAGTATTGAGTACAGAGCCTTCCACACAGCCTGGTAATGATATGAACATTTAAGATCATTCATTTTACTACGACAGAAAAATAGACACTGCGGTTCATTGTTGCTTATGTTTGTTATTTTTAGCCACGAATAATACTTGTCGAAATCTAACCTCCAGGCCCAGTTTGTAAAGCTCACTCCTGTGTGCAGGACACATGGTGCTCCATGAAATGATACAAAAATATAATTGTTTTCATCATTAGCTGAATTGGCTCAATCACGTCTGGCTTTAATTCACTTTGCATTTTAAAATGGTCGCCCTTCTCTCTGTAATTGGTGCTGATGATCGGCTCAAGCTGCTGTTGCGTTTGTTTATTCGTCCGTCTCGGATCTCAGGTGTGATGTCACGTCTCAGCTTCAAGTGTTTTATTATGTTTCATGTGTCTGACTCAGAGAAAAACATGGACCTGGAAAGGTGTTGTTGCTTTAGCATTGGCCAAGCACCAGGCTCCAAAATAAGTCTGTGCTTCAACTGCACAAACTCAAGGAAGAATTCAGTATAAATTATATAATTCAGTGTGTTAGTAAAGTGAAAGTGTTGGTGTCACGCAATAGTAGATCATTTTAGCACATTATCTATTAGAAAATGGGCTAAAAATGGGTGACACTGACAACAATACCCATAGGCAGTGATACCAACGCTGTAATGTACTGCAGTAATACTACTGTATCCATAGGCTGTGCTACCGGCGCTGTAAGGTATTGCAGTAATTCTACTGTACCCATAGGCAGTGATATGGATGCTGTAAGGTACTGCAGTGACTGAAATTGCCATTTAAACCACCAAAACCACCAAATCTGTCTGTTCAACTCGAGTCAGATGGATAAACAAATGCACCGTTAGCTGTCATGCCTTGTTGCCAATCACCGCTCCCCTGCAACACTTCCATTAATCCACTTCTACAGTCTATATGAGATGTTTGGAGGCTTATGCCAATGCTGTTTTTTCTTCTTTCCTTTTTTTTTTTTTTTTTTATTACAAATACTGGAAGGGTCAATGTTAATCTGTTGATGACACATACCCTGATAACAAGGACTGAGCTGGAGTTGCCCTTGGTACAGCAGTGCAATTTCCACTTCACCTCATCTTCACCAGAAAAACATAATTTCCTGTCAACCGTGTGACAGGTGTGAATGTGGCTCATGTGTTTTTTCCCTGTGTGGATAAAAATACAAATAATGTCCAATAAGTACATGATGTGGAAGTCAATATATTAGTCAAAGACAACTGCTGCTCTAATCCACTGAAGGTGAATCTGAAACTTCCACTGTAGCTTCTTTTGATAAATGTTCAAATGTATTACAAGTTTTTCATCATGACATGTTTTCATGTAAAAATAAGTAATTTTGTTTGTAAAAATGCCCTAAAAATGTTTCTACAGGAGAATTTGCCAGATTTTGGTTGCGATTTCTTCCCCTGAGTTCGAGGAGGCCTGATTTGACTTTTTGTCTTCATGTGCTATTTTGAAGCCACTGCTCCTCAAGTGTGTGGAGTCAGTGTCAGATCATAACCACCAAACATCAGTAACAAACAAACGCTACAGTAACAGCTGATAAAACAGAGTGTCAGGGCAGAGAGTGACAGACACAGAGAGACGCCAGATGCAAACTCAGGATATATGAAAATAAAGACTTTATTCCTCACCTCTCATGAAGTGATACATTTAAAGTGTTGTGTCTCATCCACGTTATCCGTGCAAACTGTCCTCTGCAAATAATGACGTCCAGTCCACAAAACTGCTCTATTAATCAGTTTCAGGTGTTCTTTGAAAGTAAAAAGGTGTAATGTGTCTGTGTCCATCCACACAGCGCCTGGATCAAGGTGAAGCTGCAGATTAGTGATAGTGACTCTACTTCCTGTGGACTTCATCTCTTTTATGTTTTAAAAATCCTGTATCTGAAGTATTGCACCACATTTCACAAATAATAAAAATACAATTTTGAATAAAACTGGAAGTGCAGAGCTCTGATCATTTGAACACTTAAGAGTCTCAAAGTGAGTGGTTTTACTCTCGCGCTCACAATTTTGTAGTCTGTTTTACGCAGCCATATCCTGCTGCAGTCTTATGTCTTAGATTTTAAGTCTCATAAGATTCTCCTGTGTCTATGATGTGCGCCTTTTGCTGCACGTTTAAAAATCATTTAAAATCGAAAAATACTGTAGTTTGTAGCTGCCTTTTTTAATATTTGAGTAAACTACATATAAATGAAGAGTTACCTAAAAATTCAAATTGCTATTTTAAGGGCTGATCCTATGGAGGAAAATGCTAATTCAGAAAACAGCCTTTGAAACCAAGATGTCCCATATAACTCTATGGAGACAAGTGGGTTCAAATAAATATTAAAGACGCACAGTGAAACTTGTCCACTGGAGGGTCCATCACCAGCTTGTCTCCATGGAGATGTGCCTTTAATATTCTAGAGCATTCAAATAAACTTAATCTCCATGGAGAATTGCAAACCAAATTACAGATAAGTTTTGTGGAGAGGCGACCCCACTGTTTGGATGTGAATAAATGTAAGACAGATTTGTTTAATGTCACACTGTGGGCAATTTAAACCAAAGCATTAGCATTAACTCATTGTGGATCTCCTCCAGAAAAGTTACACAGTGCATCTTTTAATAGTTATGAAACAATATCATTTTTTTATATATAATATTTACACAATTTGCAGCTCAAAGTATGATATTTATTGTGATATTTTGTCGAGTCTGACCAAATTGGGCATATGCTTCTATTTCCTTTTAAAATGCCTTTCTTCATGTATTCTGAAATTTGCAGCTCAAATGGTCTATGTAGTTCCATCTGTTGTTTTAGCTATTGCTGCACCAAAACACCAAATTTAAGCAAAGAGACTTGTAATTTGATATACTGTGATGGCCCACGATATTGTTGTGAGACTTTTGACGATACGATATCACGATATCACGATATCACGATATTTCAGATATTATTACATCCCTACCTTTGAAACATCTTTTGGTTCAGTTTGGTGATTTCCACATGAAAGTGCATAAGCTCAGAGACCAAACGGACCAAAAAAAACTAAAAACTGAAAAAGAATTGTTTTGCACTGTCTCACTTTAACTTAAAACTCATTTCTTTTAAGCAGTCTGAGTGCCCTGCGATTACTGTGGACAACGATTGACTAAGATAATGACTTTGAAATGTCAGCAATTTGGCAGAGAGAACCTCAAACGAAATTGCAAATCACGTAATGACAAGGTAGTTTGCCGTCTGATTTTGACTGGAAAAGAAAAGAAAAGAAAATCCAGTGCGGTTGCCATGGATACATTATGTAATTCCAAACTAGGCACAAAAGATAATTCCCAAATCTTGTTATCCTTACATGTTGCAGATTGTTGCTGGTGTTTATTATTTGCGAGAGGATGTGACTTTGCTGGCTTCCCTCTTTGTGATGTATTCAAAGTACTGCAGTAAAACGCAAAAAATACGTAATCTTCAATTGTCACATGTGTCCTTTGTGTCCACACACTGCAAGCTCATTCAGTAGCCTATAGTATTTGAGATCATGTTTCTGACTAATATGCAGCATCTATGGCTTATGTAACAGAATTGACAGTCAGAGTGTTTACATTAGCCATATATATTCATAATTTTAAAAAACATATGTTTTCAAATGCGATTTATACCATAGGCAGTGAGAATTCTAATAATAACGCACAAGTAGTCCTGCAACAGCCAAAATGCCCTGTTCCACTTCGTGATGTCATGAAGAGGTAGTTGTCAAATTAGCAGCATTTTTTATTTTTTTTAAGATTGTTTTTCAGTAATTTGAGACGGGCAATTCCAAGTGTGAAATAATCCAAATGGTTTTATAGTGAAAGTGTATAAAGTTTAAGCGGCAGTAGCTCAGTTGGTAATTGTGTTTGAGTGTTTGTCCACTGATCCAAAGGTTCGCGGCTCGAAAAAAACAAAACATCATTGTTTGAGTGGTCAGATGCACTGACCCACGTCCCCTTGTCTGTGTACACTTGTGTATGAATGTGTGTGTGAGTGGTTCATTGTTGTAAAGTGGTTTGAGCCTTGAATATGGAAAAGTGCTGTATAAAAATTGACCATTTATTATACATCAGTAAATACTGGACACTAGATAATATTTCATTATTTTAATCACAGCAATGCAATTAATTATGACAATATTATATATATTTTACTTAATTTATGCACATTAAAAAAATGTAGTAAATTCATGACTGTTAATTGTGGTGATAAGTACAGTTTACTTAATACTGATAAGCAAATTGTACCTGATATTACAGCAGCAAAATGTACTTAAAAAGTGCTAGTGCATGGATTTTTTTTCTAGTAAATCTTACAAGTTTCTTTTTTCAGTGAGGAGAAAAATGTTTGATTGGCCCTTCACCAGAAAAGTTATACAATGCACCTTCAAAACCAAAATTAAGAATGAAAGTGACAGCTCTGAGTTTGTACCTGGCAACGCAGCTATGTTTCATCACAGTCGATGAGGGCTGAAGCATGACTAAAGTGATTTTGTGCTTCAGAAGCTTAAAATTTAAATGCCAACACATGCATTACACAAACCAAACTCGTGTCTGGGAAAATGGGCACTTGGCGAATTTAATCCAAGTTTAATTTCGCAATTTGGTTTGACACACCACTGTTCCAACTGTGAAGCCAGGAATTCAGTGAGCACAACATTTCTTGGAGAAGTCAGTAATTGCGTCTAGCGAACACGAACATCCTGCAGTTTTGTTGTCAGTTTTTTGGATGCGCTTCGGTTTCCATCCAGGAGAGAAAAATGTCAGTGTGTCAGTGTAATAACAGCTTGGATAATAGGTTGAATAATATTTTTGCTTTCATATTCTGACAAGAGTCGCTCATTTTGGAGTTGACTGTGTGCACCTGTGCTCTTTGGACATGTTACATAGATTTACCTTAGTTTGAGCCTGACCTTAACCGTGGTCACTGCTGGGCTCACCTTATGTAACTTTTTGGAGGTGGCACCTGCATGATTCCATGGAAAGAGAAAGTTAAAACGCTGGATCATTCCCCATGGTGTTATGTGGGGTTTTTTTGTTTTTACTTTTGCTTTTTTGTTTTGTGTTAACATTACCAGGCAAACAAAGTGCATTATATCAAATACTGAAACAAAAATATATATAATAGTAGTTAAAATATGTATTGCAAAACTACCTGTAATTGAATAAATGCAAGGTAGAGTTGTTGTTTAATGTCATACTGTGGAACATTCCAGGTAGAGCAGTGACATCTCCATCAAAACAAGAAGGTGAACCAAAAAGTTACATAGTGCTCCGTTTGCCACTGCTGATCTAACCTTGTGGAAACAGAGTTAAAACATTGGAACATTCTCCGTGGCGTCATGTATGTTATTTTTTGTGAACATTTTAACTTTTTTTTACGTTACCAGACGATGCCTTATATCGGACAATGATAAACATTTTACAAAGGACACGATCTGAATGTGAACACCTCTCCCATGTGCCCCGCCCACTCACTCCACCCACTGGCCCAACATACTGATCCATCTTAAAAAATTAGAACATCATGAAAAAGTTTGATCGTGACCTTAAAAATAGTCACTCCTGGCCACGTTCTGGAGGTGGCACCGCCAAGGGAATATTTCCATGGAAACAGGCAGGAGAAGGCCCTGCTCCAGGATAAGCAAGAGACACTGTGATTTTGTTCACTGTGGATTTAACAGTTGGTGATCTAGTAACAAAGGGTCAGATATTTACTAATAGGGAGGCACAAATCCACATTTTTGAGCAGTTTTTTTTTTTAAATGAGGAATAATTTAATATACAAAACATACATATGATTTTACAAAAGTCTGTTTTCTTGCCACTATCATAACTTACCAAACAGCAGCCTGCTCAAATTTACAGAATTTGTCAACAGGCAAATTTTAAAATGTAGTTTCTTCTTAACTTTTTCTAATATTTACAATGTCAGGCCTGGATAAATCTATGTTTTACATTTATATTAAGCATTTTTACAGTTTTTTTTGATGAATTTTTTAATGAATCATGTGGTGCAACCAAGAATAGGCTTAAATTAAGAATGGGCTTTTATTTTCTAAAACGTGGTTGGGATGTTAATCTAAGTTCTGAGTCATATGAACCCGATATTGAGATTTGAAAACATGAGATTTTTGTTTGGACAATGTTTGAATATTATGAGGAAAATATCTATTAAAGAAAGCTGAAATTCCATGTGGGACTAAAAACACTTTAGAAAATATGCTGAAAAATTAGATTTAGAGTAATTTTTAAAGAAGTTTAAAATCAGCAGTTAAGGGCGGACACATGACAATTTAACACTTTAAGCACAAAAAACATGCAGAATAACTAATGATTTCTGAAAAAAATTATGTGGTTCCATGGAGGTCAGAGGTTCAACAGGGATGTGGGGAATTATTATGAAATTTGAACCTTTTTAACTGAAGAAATTACAATTGGACACACGTCATGACATTGACCCATATGACTGCTATATATAATTTATGACACACTGGATCATTTTAAATCGCTATATTGATCTAAAACGACTTAATAAATGAAACTAATCCGCTGATTTCTGCATTTCTGCGGTGCCCAGTGGGAGCTGACGTCACTGGAAATGTCGCTACAAAATGCCCGAAAGATGTCGGCCAAAACTCTACTGACTGAGATCCTGTCGAAAAGTTTGCGTAATAGAAATAAAAACAAAATGAGCAAATTCCGTACCAAAACACAGTATTCGATAATGTATAATTTGCTTACTTGCTGTCAAAGGTGCAGTGAGGTCATATTGGCCGTGCACCTGTGGTCTTTGTGGCCTTTGCAGAGTCATTATTTGTGTTGAAACAAGAAGCTGAGCCAGAGCTGCTGTGTCACAGGTGTCGGGGGTTTATTACACATCACCATCACAACTGGACACTTCATGAGACACAAGAAATCAAACCAGGTGTTCAAGAAAACCCTTGGGCCTGCCATTTGAAACATTGTAATATCACACTTGTGCTGTTTTTGTTTTTATTTTTAAAGGTCATATATTAAATAAAATAGACTCACGTGAGCTGTAAGACATGTTATAATGTTACTTTCCCGAAAACATGCCTGGAACTGTGTTTTGTTTCATTCGCACGTGTTTGAGTAAACTTTAAGTACATCTACAAAGCTCAAAATGTTCTGTTCCACCTCGTGATCGTTTTGAAGTTAACCTTTTTTACCTTTAGTTCAGTACAGGTTGGCAGTTCCAGGGATGAAATTCATATCCAAAAGATTCTAGTGAAGATGTTTGGACTTTAAAAACACAATGGTGCATTTCCTGTATTAGCACATGACGTCATAAGGTTATACAGAGTGTTAAGCTTAGAACTCAAAATCTGCAGGGTTTGTGTGTTAATTAAGTTTGAATGAAACAAAACAACTCCAGGTATCTTTGTGATGCGGAAACATTATAACACAGATCAGAAAATAGCGAAATATGGGCCTTTTAATCTTAAATCAAAATGTTGGAAGCCTTCCTGCTTGTCTTCATGGAGATATCATTGCTGTGCCTGGAATGTTCCACAGTACGGCATTTAGCATATATGGGTCAATGAGGTTTTCAACAGGCAAATTAAAAAATGTTGTTTTGTATTAAACTTTTTCAAATATTTACAATGTCAAGTGCATAAATCTATGTCTATGTGATATTTATTTTCTTTTCTTTTCTATTTCTTTTCTGTTTTTTATGTACATGAATTGGTTACAACCTTAAAAAACCTTAAAATGTCATGTGGTACAACCGAGAATAACCTTAAAATGGTTTTATTTTCTAAAACATGGTTGGGATGTTAATGTAAATTCTGAGTCATATGAACATGAGATTGAGATTTGAAAACATGAGATTCGAAAAAACTAGACACGTTTGGACAACTGGAATATTATGAGGGAAATATTTATTCAAGAAAGCTGAAATTTCATGTTGGATTAAAACACAAAAATATGCCAAAAAAGAAAGAAAAAAATAAATGTGATTAGATTTAGAGTCATTTTAACGAAGTTTAAAAATCATCAGTTAAGGGCGGACGGTCGCACCACATGAACATTTGACACTTTAAGGACAAAAACATGCAGAATAACTCAGGATTTCTGAAAAAAATATTTGGTTCCATGGAGGCCAGAGGTACTAAAGGTATGTGGGGAATTACTGTGAAACTTTAACCTTTTTAACTGAAGAAATTGCAATTGACACATATATCTTCCCATTATTCCATTACTGGTGTCTTTATAACTAAAACCTCCCTTCAAAAACATGTAGTATTCAAACCTCCTTATGGTTAGAGCTGTAAGACTCAATACACCGCCCAAAAAGCCTACATCATCCACGCTCCCTCACGATAACTCTCCAAAAATATAAGAGGGTAAATTATGTCGTTCATCATGAATACAGCTTTTTCCAAATAATAAAAGGTAACACGGTGATCCAAATATGTTCCGCGTTAACAGTTAATACCCCATAGAAGTGAAATAGCCGCTCTTTAACCGGCTTCACTGAACAATTGGAAACACAATAAGCGGTTTTCCCATGAGTAATCGCTTCATCTTGTGTGGTGGACAAACATTTAAGGCCGGGAGAAAAACACTGGGTCTATTGCTGCTCCTGTGCGCTGACTTCACAGTGTAAAAAAACAACTCAAACGATCAGGCAGTGTTCCAGTCCAGTGGCTAAACTGTTGACTTTGTTTTGCTCGCCTAAAGGGAGTTGTGTAAGTCTTTCTCTGACATCATAGTGGGTGTAAATGCGTAAAAGTAACTGGTAATTGATTTGAACTTACTCTTGTCGAGGTAAATGCTCTATTACATCATTACATTCTGTAGTAAAAGCTGCTACATGAGGAAAAAATGTACAAATCGGAAAATACCAAATAGTAGCCGGGTTCAAATAACTGCCTGGTCCCATTTAAAAGCCTTTAAAAGTCAAACTTTTTGACTCACAGGCCACAAACGGCTCTAAAATTTGATGGAAGGGCCGGACCAGGAGCAGATGGATGATTGTTTTGATGATCCACCTCAAAAAGAAGAATAATAACAGGGAATATGTAGAAAATGTGTGCTTTTAATTCAACTGAAAATCATTACAAATCCTTTCAAACTAAATATCTGTCTTTAGTGTTTACTGTTTATTGAAGAGACTCTTAAAACACTGATGCTTTTCTAAATTATTATAATTTTTTTTTATTACTAACAGTTACTATTTGAAAGCTCAAGTTCTGTTGTTATCTTCAGGGTATTTTCATCATCGCTCTCCTACTGTTTTTCTTCCCCAATGCCAAAACTCGACTTTCAGTTCGTCGGGCCAGATTAAAAAGATCAACGGGCCCCATATGGCCCCCGGGCTGTAGTTTGCCCACCCCTTGTTTAGAGTCTTACCTGATGTTTGCGAAAAGCCGATGCACAAGATCAACACAGCCCCTGATCTAATCTAAAGTCTAAAGTGAAATCCATAATTTGAAGTGACGTTACAAAGAAAAATGGTTCAGCATAGCGGGCAGGAAATGAAAGCTTTTAGAAGTTTTGGTAATATTACTTGACTTCTTTTTTTTTTTTTTCATTTTCTTTATTTTGTTTCATACATCATATAGCAAATGTTCAAACGGAAACTTTGAAGGCCGAAGTGGAGAAGGTTTCCATGTGAACAGCAGTTGAACATGGGTCAGTTGGTTCTAAGACGGGTTCAGATCCTTGACTCTGGAGTGGCGGAGATGGAGCTGCGACACGTCCACTGCGGTAATATTAGTTCAGTTTGGCAATTCAGAGGAAGCGGCAAGCGGGAGCTGGTCGTAGCCACAAAGGGCCGAGGAAAGCAGGAATCGTGCCGACAAGGAAGGCAAAGTAGTCGCTAGGTGTTCTCCGAGGTTTGCCGCAGAAACTGTAAATTATAGTCATACTGGTTAAAAGATTTTAGTGAGGAAGGAATGAATCGCCTGCCCCAACTTGCCGCCTGGTCTCAAATAAATGCCTGGTCTCGAAGAAACGCCTGGCCTCAAATAAATGCCTGGTCTCGAATAAATGCCTGGTCTCGAATAAATGCCTGGTCTCGAATAAATGCCTGGTCTCGAAGAAATGCCTGGTCTCAAATAAATGCCTGGTCTCAAATAAATACCTGGTCTCAAATAAATACCTGGTCTCAAATAAATGCCTGGTCTCAAATAAATGCCTGGCCTCAAATAAATGCCTGGTCTCAAATAAATGTCTGGTCTGGTAAGTTGAAACAAATAAGCGCCCTGGCTATTATTTGGTGTTTTACTGTAGGTCTGGTTTTGGTCTCCATGACGATACAAAGGTT
>JACN01152932.1:0-11357 GCA_000787155.1 Scartelaos histophorus | reverse complement strand
TGTAACTTTTCTGGATATCTGCCATCAGTGAGAAGTTATTTCCTTTCACATTAGGGTGTTAAAGTTATCTGCCTTTATCTAAGTCTATGGTGTTTTAATACTCAAATACTTTCAAAAACATTACAGTGAGAAGGGTCACCTTTCCATAGATCTAAACTGTCACTTGACCAGGTGGAGTCACCTTTTTGGAGACTGACAAGTATAATGCCATACTATGGAACATTCCAGGCAAAGCAACCATGTCTCCATGGAGACAAGTGCATGATTGTCCTTCTGGAAGTTCCATAGTTCACCTTTGGAATAGCTCCACTCTCTTGATTACGCTGTGTCTGGGGTCTATAGACCTGTTCTAGTTTTGTCTACGTGTTAACCACTCTGCCACTGCGCTCAAGAGTGAGTCTCAGTCCAAAAGTCCAGGTCCAAACCCCTCGCTCCCACCCGGGTTTGTGTGTTTGGATGACAAACTCTGAAAGTGAAAGAAACACAACAGTAGGAAATGCAATTTATTTGCATTTTTTAATAACATCATTCCTCAGATAAAAATGCAATGTTACAGGAATATACATCAGATATTCATTTAAAACTTGCTTTCAAGGGACCATACAGTCTAAATATACTTTTTCCTTTTTTATTTACTGGTAGCGTGCGTTATAAGCAAGACAGACTCTGTCACCAATGACAGACTGACAACTTACAGATACAAACTGTACATTACCTATTTACAAATCAACTTTTTGTTTGTTTTTTATTTCACTTTTTATTGAAAATAGGCGTAGAAAAGTGATTGAATTCATATTTGAGATTTATTTACTTTGTATTCTTTCCCTTTCTAAAATCTAAAATGAAGAAATGAATGAATCAAAATAATCAACATCTCTCCTTTAGAAAAGAAAGAGGAGAAACTGAGCCCATGCGGCGCACTGGAACCTCAGGACCAATGAAATCCCTCTAAAAGGCGAGGGGGAGTGGCTTATGTCGAACAACTCAAGTCAAAATGGCCGCCTGCCTCCGAAGCTACAGCAGTAACAGAACGTGACCTCTGACCCCATAGTGCTGTCAGGAACTACATGAAGCTCCGCCTCCTCTGAACGTCACAGACACACAGTCGCACTGATGGCTTTAATCAGAAATCACACTTATACAAACACCACGACAGGACTCACAGCTGAGGCCCGACACTCAACTTACAACTACTTCATGTGTGTATGTTTCTAGTGCCGCTGGGGCAGTAGAGGCTGCATATCAAATGAGTGCATGCACGCTGCTGAAGAGGCCAACGCAAGGTTCATCCAAAACATGGAAAAGAAAGAAAGACGAAAAACTGGTTTCTCAATGTAGATTTGAAGCTGAACAAATGAACTGGAGTTTTAATACTTTCAAACGTGTGGATATGATCGCTAACATGGCCTACATTCAAGAAAGGACGACTTCAAATAGTCATTCGTGGTGCGATGTAAACGAGAAATAAGAATATAGAAATCAATGCATCAAAATTTGTAAATTCTTTTTGCTTTTTTGCTTTAATCCAAAAACAGTGACACAGAAGTAGGCAAACGGCTGAACCTGTGTGGTGTTAAAACCGGCAAATTTTGTATTTTTGTGAATTTTTGAAATCATGGTCTTGTCTACACTTAATACTAGACGCTAGAAACATTAAATTGGCAAAGAATTGGTGTAGAATGTTGAAAATTAAAAAAATAAAATAAAATTAATTCAATCAACATTCCTTGAAACATTTAAAACTTTATCTTAAAAATAATTTCTTTTTACAAACCCCTGAAATTTAAACTTGTTACACCCCTAACAGCAACATTACCCAATTATCTGTGTCGGACTGGTTCAAGGATTAAAAATGCAACAAAATTAAGCTAAAATGATAAAAACTCTTGATAATTCTTGTGTTTTGCTACTACAGAAATGGGGCCGTCTTTCTCTCCTATTTTAAAATCTAAACCTACATTAAACAAGGGGCTAAAAGGCCTCATGAACGTCTCCTGTTTCCTTCAAACCATTCATGCGCTGAAAACCATGCAACAAAATTCAACACTTCTGAGTTTGTTAATAAAGAAAATGTTAGATTTTTCAAAACTGCGATTGCATGAATGAAATTGTAATATTTTGTGTATAAAGAGGCTATAGTTTTGGTTCGTTCACTGCATTTTCTAACCACACCAATCTGCATTATCTTATATTTAATAATTATTTGAACCGTTTTAAAGGTGCATTGTGTAACTTTTATGGTTTGTTTCCATGGCGATGAACAATACTCATCTATTCATCTATTACGGGTGTTTTTATAGATCAAAAATATAATCATTCCTTCTGTGAATAGGGGCGACTCTCCACAGATCTGAACTGTAATGTATCGTAGTGTTTCCCTCGTCATAGACTAGAAATGTTACGCAGTGCACCTTTAGCATTATTCTACTTTTGATGACGTATTTTGAGCTTTAAGTCCTAATAATTTTTAACAATGATTAAAAGTAGCCGTATAACCCCTTTATATAATGTATTTAAAGCCATGTACCTGATTTTTTTTTCATTATTTAAAAAGAAAACGCTTATAAACTCATCACAGCAAATCATTAAAATGCTGCAAATGCATAAAGTAAGTGAGGAATATCTTTAAACCACTACAGACAGTTTAAAATGAACTGTTTTTCCCATTTTTGAGACAGTAAAAATCAGGTACAGTGTCTTTAATGCAACAAAACGGTCAACTTTGATTGTTCAAACTCTCAAATCAGCCCCGTAAACAAAACAAATTGACAATAAATGAAACTTGTTAATAATAAAATACTAAGATAATCAATACAAGCTTCCTTCTTCAGCCACCATGACCTTAAAATGTACATAGACCCTCTTTACCAAATAGAAAATAGACATTATAATACTTAATGTAATGTAATAGACCTTTCTGTAGCTTTCGGCTCATATCAAACGGTTATTATCTTATCTTAGTTTTACCTACGCACACAAAAAATAAAAATGTATCTCCAAAATAGTCCTCTTTAAATACTATACTCAGAATTGATTGAACACAGATTTGTACAAGAAAATAGAAATATATGGAGCAGTGATACTGACTGCAGAAAGAAATGGGGTAGAGCTCCATTGGAAATCCCACAACACCGTCAGTTTTGATTTTAATTTTATATTTAAATGTTTGGTAATGTATGGCATCTAGTGAAGCAAAGCTGGTAAAAGTGCTCTGTACAGCGAACTTTCTCAAAAAAATGTGTAAAATCGCGCCATCGTTTTAAACCTGCCTCTTCTTTAAACATCAGAGTAAGGCTGAACAATTTGGGATTTATTGAAATTTTCGCTCAGTATGTCAAGGAGCGGCTTCAAGACTGAGGTGGTAAAGGTGCACTGTGTAAAGGAGATGTTATTTGGAGAGAAACGGATCCTCATCAGAAAAGTTACAAAATGCATCTTTTAACTAATCCAAGAATCCCAAGTATTTCAGGAAATATGTGGAGCTCTAAACTGCAGGATGAGCAGATTTCATACTATAATAAGCAGGTCCGTCAGCAGAAATCTGGAGGCCCTGGGCAAAAAGCCTCACATGGGCCCCCCCTTTAATATAAATTAATAGGAGGATGATCCAATTCTGGGCCCCTAAAACCCTGGGGCCCGGGACAACAGACCCCTTTACCCCTCCACTGTCTACTGCCCTGATAATACCACCCCACATAGGACACAATATTTAGCTGCAGAAAATATCAGATTACTAAAACGATTGCAGCATTTTTGAATTTCTATTTGTGGCAATTCACACATGTTTATTAATTATTCAGCCTTAGTCTGATTTAGAATCCATTTTCTTAGCTTTAGTGAGCCTCTGGATACAGTGTTTCTACATAGACGTGATTCAAGTGCTCCAAACACTTTTGGAAGAGAAGCTGAAGCTACATGATGTGGTTGGAACGGTCATTTTGGTGTCGAGTTGCTAAATCATGAGATCATTTAAAGCTGCACTGTGTAACTTTTTGGTCGGGGGTCCGTCACCTGCTTGTTTCTATGGAGATGTGACTGTTCTGCCTTAAATGTTCCACAGCAGGACACTGAACAGTACTACGTGACTTTTATAGCTCAAAAATACCTAGAAAAATAGGCTTTCTGACGGTCAGAGAAAAGCATTTGATGGACCCTCCTCTAGAAAAGTTACACAATGCACATTTAAAAGTTTCCACGAGTGATTCAACAGTGCTACAGAAGAATGTTACTGTTACGAATGCCATTGAACGAAAAGCACCCAGGTTTAAAATGTGAAGTTTCTGTGCGTTTGGCTACAATAAAATAGAACATAGGGCTGCACAATATAAAACTAAATTTGCAATATTTTAACTGTAATAACCAATTGATACTTCGCAGCTGCTGTTATCAACATTCCCTGGGCGTGTGTTGCTAACTGTAGGCACTGCTCTCTCTGAAGCTCTGTTATTCAAGTGAGACTTTAATCCGAGCTTTGTTTTAACACAATCTGACCAGAGAAAGAAAGAACTGGCTACAACAGGTGAGCTGGTTTGTGCTGTTAAACAAGTCTCTCTCACAACTAAAATTACAGCTAGCAGGTTCACATTTATTAAATATTGAAAATCAGATATTTACTTAAGTAACGATACTGAAAAAAATCACAGAACTGGATCAAATTGGACCTTTCCTGATCTGTTTCATAATATTATTTGGGTATCAAAATCGAGTATCAGGTTTGTTCTTTAGCATAAAAAAAGTTTGAAAATTCAAGTATCATGTCAAATTTAACTGATCATTTTGCCTTTTTAAATCATAATTTGAATTAAACTTACATGAATTTCCCTGTCACTTTTATCAGCAAAATTTTGGGGAAAAAACAAAGATATGGCAGCAAAAATAATGAATGTAACAATCAAATATCATGTTATTTTTATATTGTACAGTCCTATAGAGGGGGCGACAGTAGCTCAGTTGGTGGAGCTTTTGTCCACTCATGGTTGGCCGTTCGAATCCCACTCTCGACATAAACATCGTCGGTCGAGCGGTCAGATCTCGCCGTTGTGTCCTTGGTTTTTTGTGGTGTAAAGCGCTGTATAAAAATGTGACCATAAAGCGGAGTATAGTTAATTTTGACTCAACCTTAGCCCTATATTCACCTCTCCATCCTAACCCTCCTATAATGTCTCTCCCTGGAAAATAACCATTAGCTCAAAAATACTTTAAACTCTCATTGACAATAAATCCGTCAGAAGGCCTACAATACCTATATCTCCAAAATCTCCAATAAAACCCTTTTTTCTTAACACTCTGGTGATTAAATACTATATATCTGTGTACTTACTATATTCATATGGTATAGAAAAATATACAATCATTGGCTAGTGGTGAGACAGATATCGTTCACAATATGACCCATACCTAAGCCCCTATAGACAAGCCCATGCACGTACAGTATTATTAGACATTATAGTTGGTTATATTCATATTTTACCATCTTAAATAAAGCCCTGTCGATAACCCCATTCAAAACCACATTCAGTTTTCAGCCCAAAAAGCTAAATCCTCTATGTTCTTAAATAAAGCCCTGTCGATAACCCCATTCAAAACCACATTCAGTTTTCAGCCCAAAAAGCTAAATCCTCTATGTCGATTGTCTTCATAAACCAAGGGGAGATGTTGTTCTCTGCTGCAGCCATTTCAAACTATAAGGTTCATTTCTGTGGTAGTTTCAGTATCACTTTTGGTCCTTCTGCGCTTCCTTCTTCTTTCTTACAAATCAGGAACTAATTTAAAGGGCCCATATTACGCAACATTCTAAAGTGGATCACAGGGGACTTTTTGCGTAATATAGGACCTTTAAATTTAAACAGAGGTGGGTATAGTGACCAAATTAGTATAGCGCAGTACCACTTAACTTAATATTTGTCTTTCCAAGTACCACCGGATGTAAATCCAGGCTTTATGGGGCTAGATACAGGGTCCAGATTTAAATTATAAATAATGTCATCAGTGAAAATTGTTTAATTACTAAAGGTACGCATAAATTGGGACTAAACTGGGACTAATCCTGGAATTTAACCTGGACTATATCAAGACTAAACCAGGATTAGATATGGGCTGGGCCAGGATCATACCAGGACTAATCCAGGACTAAATTCAGCATATGGGGAATGTGTTAACAGTTGATTGAAAAGCTGAAACCTTTCAACAAATTTAGAAATTATATGGACTTTTACTACTTTTTGCAGCTTTACCCACCTCTGTAACTAAACAAATAGATAAACTATTGTATTGTCTGGAGCTTTTGGAAATCAAACTCTAAGCTAAGAAGAAACAACTGAACCAAAATATAATACAAAATAAGCTTCAGAAACTCTACCTAAACTGTCCACTGTCTCCATGTTGATATGAGAAAGAAAAGCCACCTCTTAAGCATAAAATAGCTACTATAAGTTCATATTCAACAGATAAAAACCACTGTTAGGCCCATGCAGCCCTAACCAAAGAGAAGAGATACAAAAACTGCATGAAGAGTCAGATAAATTGATGATTTCACCGCTTACTTAAAGGTGCACTGTGGAACTTTTTGATTAGGGGTCTGTCACCTTCTTGTTTCTATGGAGATGTCATTGCTCGACCTGGAATGTTCCACAGTGTGACATTAAACAGCTCTACTTTACATTTATTAAATTACAGGTCTTTTTATACCTCAAAAAACCTAAAAAAACGAAGCATTCTGACTGTGAGCTGGCTCGCCTCTCCACAGATCTGACCTGTAGCTTGGTCTAATTTGGTCTCCGTGACGATGGAAAGGATTAATTCTGTGAAACATTCCAGACAAAGGCATTTGAGGGGCCCTCTACCAGAACAGTTACACAGTGCACCTTTACTTACATCCAAATTGTGTTAAATTTCATCACCTGCTTCTCTATCTTCACACGCAAAGAAGTTAAGCTGCACTGCGTAACATTTCTGATGGCCAGTTTGCCGCTTGCTCGATGTTATTGCTTTGCGTGCCACCGCCAGGCCCAGTTACATGTCAGGTCATTCACGTTTCCAATGTATTTTAAACAACAAAAACGCCTGTAATTTAACACATTAAAGATAAATAAGCCCAATGCTATACAGTGGAGCATTTCAGGCAAGGCAATAACATCTCCATGGAAACAGCAGGCGGCATATCCTCCTCTAGAAAAGTTACACAGTGCGGCTTTGAAGCTGAAGATGGTTATCCTGGCACAAGTTTAAAAATAAATACTTAAATATTTCCTATACTGCACTGTAAAGTACCTGATTTCAAGTATAGACACACCACTACAGAGACACCCCAGGACCATTATACAGTCTTATTATTGCATTGTTTTTGCATATCTCATTTAATACCTATATAAACCCAACACATGTATCGTATAGTTCAGTTCTGCAGTACCGCTCCACACCACACGGGGGCTTTCAGACCAGTCAAACAGAAAGAGACTGAACTAAACCTGGATTTTGAGGAAATGTAAGTATAATACTGTGTAAAGTGTTGGGGCTACAGGTTAAATATGTTTTAAAGAGGGGGTATTCTACTTTTATGGCATATGAACTGCTAACACATAACATTTAGATCACCATGCTAACTGTTATTGTATTTTATTCCCTAAAAACAACATATTAACAGTTTTATTAGTTTCACTTTCTCCTCCCTCCTCTTGTGTCATTACTACACAATCAGCGTGCATCCCGTTAATGAAACTACTGCACATCGCATCAGGTTTGTGAAGTCGTTACGTATAGTTTTGTATCTTATGGGCGGAGCTTTGGACAGAATCTTACTGCTAAACATAAAAAAGGTTTAATAGGGCCAGAGAGAGATCGTTAAATTACTTAAACATGCATGGATGGCGTCTAAAATTTCATAGTTTTGATCAGGGAACAACATTATAACATGGCAAAAACCTCCAAAAATCGATTTTGCATAATACCCCCTCTTTAAATGATATATAATTGGATTGGACATGTTTTTTAATTACAAATTGCATTGCCTCACTCACAAAATAACTTTTCAACTATCATGGCTATAGCTGTTCCATAGGTTTTAAATGCATTTGCCTCCATGTATTTCAATTATTACTTTACATTCATATTACTTTAAATACTATACTTTGATTGTTCAGTTGTCTTCATTCTAACCCTATCACTTTATTATTATATTATATTGTATTTTATAAGAAATATCCAATAGGAAAATTAACAAATGACCCAAAGCTGATTAAGTCCACACTGTCCCTACAGCACTACCAAAATCTGCAAACAATACACATATAACCTGCCTCCAGCTCAAAATAAACGTATAGGCCTATAGCATGTTGTGTTATCTGGAAATTAGTGATATCAGTCCATAGAAAAGAATGTGTTTTTAGCTTAAGCCTGTTTAGCTTGTGGTTTAGCTTACTAAATCAAAATACTGTATGTGGTGTTTGATATGGGCAGATATGGAGAGTCAAGTCTACAGAGTTCACATGATATCTGAAAATGGGTGTTGTAACTAAAGCACACTATGGAACATTCACATTTAATTTGCATATTAATGTCAGAAGTCTGTTACTGGCACAGGAAGCAGAGTATGGCAGTGTGTTCATTCATACGCCTCCTTTAAAACCGTCCGGTCCGATACAAAATTACAATTATATTTGATATGAACGGGAGTAAGGTAATAGCATATATAGGTATGTTTAAAGGCGGATTGTGTAACTTTTCTGATCGAGGGTCCGTCAAGTGATTTTCTTCATAGAGAATTCATTGCTTTGTCTAGAAAGTTTCACAGTATGGCATTTTAAACCTTTCTATCACCATGGAAACCAAACCAGACCAAGTTACAGGTCACATCTGTGTTTTTCTGGATATTTTTGAGCTATAAAACCTTTTTTGAATATGTAACACAGTGCTGTTTAATGTCATACTTTGGAACATTTGAAGTAGAGCAATGGCATCTCCATAGAAACAAGCAGGTAATGGACCCCCATCTAAATAGTTACATAGAGTCCAAAACCTTCTATTAGAAATGTTGTTTTGACTCAAATGTTCCACAGTATAGCATAAAACCTATGTCCATGGCAACCCCACAAAAACCAAGTCATTTTTGTCAATAAAAGTTCTGTAATTGTATTAAAGAAAGATAGATGAATTCATAACATAGTGTGGAATATTCCAAGCAAAGCAATAACATTTTCATTAGACAAACAGACCCTACACCAGAAAAGTTACACAGTGGAGCTTTAAACATGTAACGTAATGTGTATCTAGAAATGGATAATTACTATACGCAACTGGGAGGACATTTCATTATAAATATATTTTGTTTTCAAACCTGTCTTTTCCTACTTATGCTACTGTACACTCTACCAGGCAATCAAATTTAAATAAAAATCTATAATGTACCAAGCTTATCCCATATTTAAATCCATAATGTATTTTAATGTGATAATTATTTTCACAAAGTCCAGCTATTTACGCATTTTCTGGCCCAGCATAGTTCAAAGTATTTCATTTTACCAAAATATGAGAGAAAAAAAATAGATTAAAAGTAGTGATGATTTGAGACACTATAGAATGGATCTTGCAGCATCTGTTCACCAGCCCTATTTAAATCAGACTTTATGAATCAAATCAAAAATGAACTTTTAAATGTATCAGTCTTCGCCTTGATATTGGCAGTACATTTCTGGTCCTTGTACTTGTTATTCTATGAAATTAAATAAAAACGTTGTGATCGGTTTCTCAGCTTGTTGCTAAATCGATCTAAACAAAAGAGGAAAAGCAACACGGATTTTCGTAAGAGCAGCCTTCGACTCAGCAGCTAAAAATTCAAAACTATACTAAAAGAAATATTTTTGGAAGCATGTCTCTCCATGGTAACCCTGTGTTAAGGAGGCCCATAATCTCATACACAAACGCACACACGCACCGTACAAACATGAACAAACTCGAATGCTACCTTAAATTACTGTCTAGGCTTAAATCATTTGTAGAATACATAAGTAACCATTCAAACACACACACACACACACACACACACATTCACGCAAATTCGCACGCGTTTCTCTCCTCTGGGAAAAATAAATAAATAAATAGATACAATCTGTAAAAGGTGCATACGAATCGAGAGAAAGCCCCCCTTTAAAATACATTACATTCACTCACTCATTCATTCACGCATTTGTCTTGTACTAAAAACGCAGACACACACATAGAGTAATCTACACTATGACCTGCTTCAATACTTAAAACCTCTTAAAATCTCCTAAAAGAAACTGAGCAAAAATACATGTAATAAGACCAGCACCCCAAGGATAAGTTGTTAAAACAAGATATCATGGCTAGCCAGTTTTGCACAATAATAAAGTGTTAAATACACAGCAGAGAGGGCCGTGGCGAGAAAATTGTCATGTTTTAAGGAAGAGGAAGGAGCAGAAAACATGTCTGGATCTAACTCAAAGTGCTCACTAGATAGTTTGGCTCCTCTGCCTGAAAACATACAGCGCACACCTCTCTGTCGCAAAGTAAAAACAAACTCATTGGTGAAGAGGATGGTGCAGAGAGGAGGGAGGAAGGAGAGAGGGAGGAGAGAGGAGAGGTATCAGGAGCAGGGCCCTCTGTCTGTAGCCGCTAAAGCCCCTCTGTTTCCTGTGAGGGCAGAGAGTGCGCGGCTAAACTTCATACAGAAGAAACCAGGGTCAGACGAGGTGGTTCTGTCTCTGTCAGAGGCCCCTGGGATTGGTCCGTCCCTCAAATCCTTCCCCCCGTGTGGTCTGGGAGCGGTGCAACATGAAGGCAGCTCCCAGGCTGGCAGGGCTGTGCTCCAGAATCCTTTGGAAGAGGAGGAGAGATGAGAGGAACAGGGAGGGTCCCATGTTCTCAATACAGCGCTTCAAAACCTCCGTTCTGGAGGTTTAGTCCATCCTCCGAGAGCTGGTCTGTCCCTGCGCCTCAGGGCGCCACATAAACAACTAATAAATAACCACAAAGAAGGAAATGAAAACAAACAGATAATTCTCAGGAAGTCCATAAAAGGAGCTCCTGTTTCTTTCCTTTTTGCTTCTCGTCTGCTCTTCACCGTCTGAGGACAAACTGTGAGGCACTTTAGAGACACAGACACACATCACACACGCAGTAGAAGAGAGTATAGAGCTTATACTTTACTACAAACGTACACACAAGCGCAGACCAACATAGTACTGGGCTGCTCACTGCCGCCACAGTCCTGCCTGAGCGTCCCGGGGCAGAGGCAGTGAGCGGGACCGGCCACCGAGGGCGCCGCTGAGTCTGCACACAGAGGACTGACTCCTACAAACTGGTCACACACTCATCGTCCTCTATCAGCGCACTGTTCCTCT
>JACN01132712.1:0-14349 GCA_000787155.1 Scartelaos histophorus | reverse complement strand
ATCCATACAACCTTTAATTGCATTCCATACAAAGAAAGTCAAGGAAATAATTTTGGTACTTTTTAGTGAATCTGTGCCACAGTGGTCCAATACAAAAGCTCATAGTGTATCTATGAATTGTAACATAAGTCCATCTTGTCCCCTGTTGACCTCTGGATGTGAGAAATCGTATCCACAGCTGCAGTGTGTGGTACATTCCTTCACTGTGAGCCCCTCCATCTGCTCTGGCACAGACTTCACCCATACACCCTCTCAAACACTGCACTTTGCCTCTTCTGGTTCCATAGTTAAGTGCTGTCGATTTGTGGATGACAGACGAAGCCAGCGAACTCAGAGCCAGTGTTGGGAGTTTCCATGGAGCTGGTTGTTGTTGCCTTTAGCGATGATGTGCTTCCTGTAAATTGCACATATTGATCAGACATGTCTCCCCTGATTTGTGTTCCCATTACACTAATTAAAGGTCATCCAGCAGGACTTTTCACCTCTGCACTTGTCTGGAAGCTAAATAGTGCTATGCTGCATCCTTGTGGAGCAAATTCATGTATTTTTGCCTACATATTCATGCACGTTTTTCTGAGCAATAAAAAAATGCAACTAAGTAAATTCAAGAGGGATAATGTTTAATGCGCAACATTCCAAGCAAAGCAATAACATTTCCTAGAAGACATATGCATGTGTCAAACCCCAAACAAAAAAGTTACATAGTACATCTTTAAATAGTAAAATATATAAATATATCAAGACAAAATATACTTAAGAATACAATGTCATGACAACGGAAAGTAGTAAAAGTGGCTGGGTTGTGTGTGTTCCAGTTGAATGTGAGGTCAGTGAGAACATTTTCTTCTTATTCTGTGTTTTAAGCTTTAGCCTGATTTAGCGGTCACTTCTCACTTCAGTGTAGAATGTCTTCTCATTGAATCTGACCTGATGCTTGACTTGGAGTGAGCACAAACACAGTGACTTGTTTGGATGACCTTTGTCTCTACAGGCCTGCCCTACTATTGCTATTCAAATATATAATTGTCAAAGGCATGACATCAGACTGTAGACAAGGGACTAGTCTGTAAGATGAGTTTGGCACTTAAGATCAGCAAAACATGTCAGCTACTTCACTTATAATTACAGTAATTATGGTTATTTGATATGTTGGATTTGGTGGTGTTTCATTCCGTATGGATACTGGTACAATGGAAGCTGAGCTGCCAACCTTACAGTTGTGGGTACATAATAATCTATGCCAAGTTGTCCCTTACTCACATTATTGGCCCTGGCAATGAAACTGCCCCTTCTCATGTCCTCATTTGAATGTACACAGAAATAGACATTGTAATGTTTATTCAGACCAGTCTGTCCTTATTCTGTTTGACCACAAGTAAGGCCGCCACACACTACAGGAGAATCTTTCCAATTTTGGTTGTGATTTCTTCTCCCCAAGTTCGGGGAGGCATGATTCGACTTTATGTCTTTGTGTACAAATTTGAATCTGTCAGATCATAACCACCAAACATCAGTAATGCTACGATAAAAGCCAATAAAACATAGCATGGAAGAGAGCAGAGGAGCGACGAACAGTGAGACGCAAGATGCAAACTCAGGATATTGCAAAAATAACGTATACCATAGAAATTGTTCTAATTACATCCAGTCCACAAAACCGTGCTATTAATCCAGTTTGAGAAGTAAAAAGTAAAATGTACTTTATCGCCAATCTTTTATGCTTTAAAAATCATGTATCTGAAGTATTGCACCATATTTCATAAATAATAACTGTTTTGACTTGTATCTAAACTTGTTAAATTTTTCTCCACCCAATTTGTTAGTACTTTACAAAGATATGTGTGTCTGGATCTACCTCCTGTCCCCAATTTCCGATGGGGGTGATCGACAGCTACTTAAATGAGGCCTTTTTATTAAAAACATTTCGCTATAGGGCAGCTTAAAATTGCATGTGCATGTGTTAAATGTACTGTCTGCAGTTATGAGGTTGTTGCAGGTAAACAGTGTGTTTCCATGGCACCTGTCCAATATACCACCCACTCAGAAGATGGATTTCCACCAACATGTTACTCTGTAGTGAAAAAAGCCCACTGTTAATCACAAATCCCATTAGATTCTAAAGTGTGTCTTTTTACGAGGCCTATGGAACATGAATGAGGCAATTAGAGGCTTCGGGCTGCTTCAAATGTGGTGCTGTGCAGACTTTCCTAGTCATGTACTTCTAATGGGTTAAATGTTTTCACTCTAGTTCCCCATGTATCATTTAAAAGAGAACCCCCCCCCTCCCGCAGACAGGCTAATGGGGGACAGATGGGGCCTTGGGCAGCTGGAAGGGTCTAAAAAACAATGCAAGAGCCAGTGTCAAGAAGGGACGTAATATTGCATAATCAAAAGTACTGCAGTGTTGTTGTAAATAGAATCATAAAAATCGAATCTTGTTTTGTTGCAGTTATTGGCCAAATCCTCCATGTTTGATACAAGTGTACAAAATGTCCTGGAACTCTTCTTGTAAATATATTCATCACGCCATAATGTCTTAATACTTTTAAGTGAGTATTTAGCTTATGATTTATTATTGGGTAAACTGAACATTCTCTAGGTTATATTCTGCGTACTTTGTTTGCCTTGGTGAAAAAACAACATTACATAAACCTAAATATTTGACAGCAACTACCACAATAAAGGCTCATCAGTTTAGCATCCCACAGCATCACATTAAAGATCCTATATTACTCAAATTAGCAGTATATAGGAAGTAACAAAGCTCACATACACAATCAAACTGTAGTCATACATGTAACTCCCTACAGTCAAAACATTATGAAACTGAATACTCGTAGTCAGAGAACAGGACAAATGGATGCCTCTGTTCTTAGTGATCAATGGTTTTGAATTTTCTTTTTGATTAAATGCAGATTGCTGTTTCATTACGCACGATCTGTACATTTTCTCAGATCGTTCCTTTGTCCCTATCCACTCAATCACTGCAGACTAGTTTACATTTGTGTCATATAATATCTCTCTATGGTAAGTTATTTTGCACTTTAGTGAAAAGATTGGATGATTGCAAAATGAATCACATGCGTTCTCAAGTGTATTTTAATGTTTTTACTGGATTACTGCTCAATACTATATAATTATTATTCATTTTCAAGTATTTAACTTTTGCACGCGCGCTTTTATTATCTACAATTATTAACAGTTAACACTTGCGTAAACTGGCTGCTTTCCAACTAACATGTACAAACATTTTCCTCTATTTGAATGCTCTGTCTGATTGCAAGTGCAAATCCAAATTACTGTAATTTCCGGGCTATAAAGCGCACCTGAATATAAGCCGCATCAACAAAATTTTGACTACATTTCAGATTTGTACATATATAAGCCGCACCTGAATATAAGCCGCAGGTGTCCACGTCTTCAAAAACGTTTTCAAGTTCAAGTGAAAAGTACTTGTCGTCTTTTTGCATGGAGTCAGTTCGTCGCTGCCGTCGCCGCCGTCTCGACTCACTGATGCAGAGTTTACAGCAGCAGCTCTACGTCCTTCTTCAGATCAGTCACTTTTAAATTAAAAGCTGCACCATCTGCGTTTCTTTGTGTGTTTTCCATGAGGATGGTGTGTGAATGAAGCGTAAAATAACTGTTCAAAACCCAATCAGACAAGCGTCTTCCTCTGCACATCCCCCCGTCTCTACTGCACATGTCTCCTGCACAAAGAGACGCTGTCGGGCCTTGGATCTTGTCGGAGTCTCGTAGGATTTCAGCAGATTTCAGACTCTCCCAGGGGCAGGTTATGGATCAGGTCTGAGTGGATGTTCGGCTACTGAAGTTTGAGATGTTTCTTCTCGTCGTTTATGCTTCAGCTGCATTTAACGCCCACGGGTAAGACGTGTCCCCCTCACTAATGTTCATTTAGCGTCATCATGTATTTTATCACATGAGGATAAACTGTTTTAGTGCTGACAACATCGCTCGCTATCACTGTAACTTCATTTAACCCTAGATTCATGTTTTCCCCGCGCAGACAGCGGCGTTTTCTGCACTCGCTGCGCCCGCATCCGCTGTGTTGCCAAATAAATAATCCATCCACATATTAGCCGCACTGTGTTGTAAGCCGCAGGGCTGAAAGTCCGAGAAAATATACCATATATTAGCCGCACCGTGTTATAAGCCCCAGGGCTGAAAGCGCGAGAAAGTGTACCAGCTTATAGTCCGGAAATTACGGTATTCACCAATATGAGTTTTATAAGAGGACGGGTTGGAGTTTTGCAGTCAAAGCTACAAACAACTAGCATACTAATGGCACTTCCTGATTCACTAAGAACAAAACGCTTCATAAATAGATGTAGTCTGCAAACAATGGTCTTATAAGAGCAGTACAATACAATATACTGTATCTGTACTGGCGTAAAACTAATTTTGCTCAAATACACAGAAAAATAGGCACAATCTCTTTAATACTAGGGTCTTGCGTCTTTATTACGCAAACTAAACTTTTTTATTCTAAACTCACTTCCCAGAGTCCCAGCTCAAAAAATCAACAAGCAGTGACTACTTTTGGACAACCAGTGAATAAATCAGAGCTATGAGAACTTACACTGGCTCAGTTGCCAAATGTTCTTGATCCATTTCCAAACTGTGTCTCTCCTTTTGTGCTGAGTCAAAGGCCCATGACTTGCAGACGTTGTATTAATGGTGGAATCATTAAAACTGTAAAATATAAAAGTTAGCTCTGTGGGTAGCAGGTTTACACTGCTCATAAGAGGCAGCAGTTAAAGAGTGGGTCCAGTGTAATGCTGTTGTTTCTGTGTTTAGGTAAAAGAGGAGCAGTGGAGGAGTCACGTGGCCCAGCTCACCTCCAGTCAAGAGAAAATGCTGCAACAGAGACACGACAGGATCAGGAAATTCAGGGTGAGATTTGTGCATTTTTGCTTTCATTTAATTCATCAACATTCAGCATTTTAGAGATACTTTAGAGAATATTGTGGGTGGAAAACATTTACATAAAGTTTGTAGTTTAGAAGATGCTCTGACTTCTCAAACCAAAATTCTTACCCAGTGTTTTGCTTGTGACATTTAAAGTGGCAAAACATTAAAAATCTATTACAGATATACAGTATCATAATTCAGTGTGTGGTATCCTAGCTCCCCACACTTTTGGACCCACTGTTTTAATGTATCCAACACACAAAAGGAAGCCACAATGAGTTAAATGTTGTTTAGATTTAATGTTTGTACACAGTTATCTATACACTTTATGGCAATTAGATGATAGTCAGAAAATAACTAATTCCAATTAACAATAATTAGGTCAAAAAAAGGTTCAAAAAGGTCAAATATATTAAATGGATAATTCAAGCTGTAGTGCAAATGAAATAATCACATGTTGAATATTTCAGCATAATTCTAATGCTTCTGGTAATATTTTATTTTTACTGCTCAAAAATGCACTTGTATATGTGAGAAAAACACTGTCCATTGTAAATATAATTCCCTTTTGAGCAGGATCGCACCTGTTTGACTCCTGTCACATTAAAGCTACTGGAAATATTGGACTGTGTATCCTGATATGTGCAGCCTTTTCATAGTGTCTCCTCTTTCAAAGCCTCTGTGCTGCTCAGGACTTTGACAAATCCACCTCCATGTGTCACAGATTGTGGTTTTCTCCTAAAGTTACGCCTCAGTGACATCTGCCCATGCATAATCTGCACTTACAGACCACTGACAGCGCCAATTTAAACGAATAGGCTTTTTGAAGTCCACCTTGTTGTAATTTCACTGTTTTGCCACAGTTCTGGACAAGTGGGTCAAATATGTTAAGTATTTGAAAATCATTTTATCAGCACGAGCTTGTAATTCCTTGTAATTTAGAAAAGTGCTGCTTGTTTTCAGGAGTTTCAGAGGAAAGTACTTTTGGATGACGCAGAGACAGAGGGCGAATCGGGACAGGACCAAAAGGACCACCTCATGGACCGGGTCTGACTTGGCACATACAATATATATTAGAACTGTGTGGTGGTGCAACCAGGATCTATCTGATTGTAACTTTGTACAAGTAAAGGGCACTGAACTAAAATAAATTCATTAAGATAATAAATCAATCTAAAAATATCTTTGGATTGTTATTTTGTTGATAATGTGTAACTTTGGCTCTGTGCTGCTTGTTACGATGTTTTCTGATCTGTGTTGTAATGTTGTTTCCACGTCAAAGTGTGTGTGCATGTGTGTGTGTGTGTGTGTGGGTGTGCATGTGTGTGTGCGTGTGTGAGGGTTGATGGTGCAGTTTGGCACTCACACTTCCATCAGTCTACACTAGGGCAGCTGTGGCTACAAAAGCAGCTCCACCACAAAGTACAGAGTGAATGAATAACCACAACAGTTTAGCTCTTTGAGAGGCCATGAAAAGCCTGTTAAGCTGATTACATGTATTATTTTTTGTAAATTGGGCATCCTTGATAATAGCAAACTGAATATTGAAAATATTATTCTGAAATATGATTAAATTGAAATGTCAAATGAAGGAAAACTTTTTTTTTATTAATATGGTACTGATAAAAGAAAGCTGAAGTGAAACTTGTGTGTGTATGTGTGTGTGTGTGTGTGTGTGTGTGTGCGTGTATGTGTGCGTGTGTGTGTGCATGCGCATATGTGTTTTTGTGTGTGTGTGTGTGTGTGTGTGTGTGCATGTGTATGTGTGTGTTTGTGTGTGTGTTTCATTCTTACATTTTATCACATAATTCTGCATATTCAGGCTGTTTTCATCTCTTAAATGGAAGACGCTCTGCTCCCCATTGTAATGTCATGTGTTAATACTCCACTGTGTTTTTAAACTCCATATACCTTCCCGGGAATCATTTGGATAATTTCAGACCTGGAATTACCAATCTCTGTTGAATTAAAGCTAAAAGGTAGAATGCTTGTTCACTTCCTGACATCACAATGACATTTTGGGCTTTGAAACGTGTGAATGAAACAACACAACTCCAGGTAACAACGTTTTACCTTCTGCTTAATAAAGGACCTTTTTTAAAACTTGACCAATGCTAAGAGATAAATGGTTTCATATTCATCTCAGCAAGGTTTCATCTTACTGATATATGTGACATTTTCAGGGCTTTTTCCCACTCAAAAGATCTAATATTTTGTTTTGAATAGTTCATTTCTATGGCTGTGGTGTCAGGTTCTCCTCACTTTAAAACCTTTGGAAAGGCCTGAGCTCCGTGTAGGTTTTATCTACGCAGAATTAGTTATGTGGGACTGAAATAGCTCATATGTGTGATATGAAACTCCTAAATACTTTGCAGGTTTTGAGTCTCCATAACTGCCATTCTCTATCAACTCCGGTCTGACTTTAAACACTGACATATCTGTATTGGATGAGCCGTTTTCTTCTCTGGTCCAGATGTGCTCCAGGTGCTGGCAGCCGAAACATCGCTTGTGCAGAACAGATGCGACGATAGAGATGGTTTTATTCAAGATCAAGACGTACACTGACCTGACAGCACAATATGACCTGACAGTGAAAACAGTTTGCAGCTGTTGGATTTCATGCTGTTAGAAATTAAGTTTTTGTTGTTAAAAATAAAGGTCATTATGTTGCCGGGCTGTTGTAAAAAGAGAACGCTTTGATGTTCGTTACACTATGTTCCTTTTTCGTACAGGAATTTGGTTGTGCAATCGAGTTTTTCCTTTGTTGTCTTGTACACTTCATTACTATTAACTCCCAGATTCATGTTCTAAAATTCAGCTCTCAAAATACTATAATTATTTTTAAAACTGTGAATAGCTTTATGATATTTGTAGACCATTTTATTATAATTTTGGTTGTAAAATATTTCAACTTTTGTCTCATTTTAACAGTCATTAGCCTCATGTGTATATACCATAGAAGCAGGGTTAATTGGCCAAGGCTTTATTTAAACTTTTTAATAATTTATTTGTTTTATTTTATGTTGACACATGCTGTTTAGAAGATGCAAATGGTTACTGCAAATTTATAAAAAAAAAAAAAATACTAGAAAATCGGCCAAAGTTTGTATTAGATATATAAAAAGACTATTTAAAATTTGAGCGCAAGTACAGCTAGCTTATTTTTGACATGATAATTTCGGATATGCATCTTATTATAGCCTCAAAGGGAGTTTTATTTTATTAAACAAGTCCGTGTTTTTAAAAATTATTTAGTTCATTCAAATGGACATAGATAGATAGATAGATAGATTAATAGATAGATTGATAGATAGATCACAAAAACATACACATACTGATGAGGTATATACTGATATACTGATATACATACACATACTGATGAGCATTTGATGGTCCAATAACTTGATCTAACATACCTGCATGTCAAATTACGCTTGTTGCCTCACCAATACAGTGAATATAACATTGTCACACATGTCATTTTATATTAAGTCATATACATATAAAAAATCATATTGGGTAATAAAAATGGATGGAGAAACTATAAAAAGGCTCTTCTTTTTGGCTAAATCCCAAAAGCAGAGAATGAGGCCAAGCATTTAAGACTGGAAAGCATTATTTATACATAAAAGTGTGTGGTTTTCTCTCTAAATATTTGATGAATACAAACTTGTCATGACATTCGGGGTTGGAATTTTAGCTCAAATTGCTGAATCTAAGTCAATAGTGCAGTATGTAAGTCCATGTTAGTGCAGAAGTCCTATGGATCATGATAATAACACATGTACACAACAGCATGTGTACCACATCCTTATGGTCGCACATGTGTCTAAACGGGATTTAAGAGCTCCTGGGACCCCGAGGCCTTCTATGGTCAGCGTGGGGTCAGTACGGGGCAGGGGAACAGGAGCGGGGTAGTTACTCATGGAGGGTTAAAATGGCTGCCTGTAAAACATATTTAAAAGAGTGAAACGTTCCCAGGCAGCATCCAGTGCCATTTAGGTCACACGCATCAATAATGGACATGTTCAGAGGCCATAGAGCTCATGTACTTCATGTCTGCAGTAGTGCTTCATTTATTACAAAGTCTAATAAGTGTTCTACATACAAGCACTATGTAACTTTTCTGTTCCACCGCCTTGTCTCCATTATCCATTCAGACAAACAGCTGACTCCACCAAGTTAATGTGGTTAAGTGAATTCAAGAGTAAGATAATTTGATAAGTAAGATAAGTAAGATAATTGATAATTGAACCTGCAACCTTATGACAAACTGTTATTTTCTCTACACAGATTTTTTTATATTATGATAGATATTAGTCTGTATAATGGGCCATAGTCTCCGTCTGTATCAGGTGCGTCCTCTGTTTCCACATGACTGCTCTATTCAGCTCTTTTATGTGTTTTTAAAGAACAGACAAAGACACCGGGGAGCAGGGAACACGAGAGCTGCTCCAACCTGAGTTTCAGGTCCATCCCTTTGAAAAACAGGAGAAACCCAGAGAATATGACAGAGTACATGACAGTTTGTAACCGAGCGAGAGGAGCAGGTATAAGGTATAGTACAGCCTGAGGGCGCAGACACATTCAGAGCAACATAATGAGCCAGATCACATTTGCTTTTCAGTGTGTTTACTATAACCACGTAGGATGGAATTTAGATACTGTATTTGTTCATTTAAAGGTGCACTGTGTAACTTTTCAGGTGGAGGGTCTGCCACCTCTTGTCTCCATGGAGATATTGTTTTGTCTGGAGATTCCAAGTTGTATGATATTATTAACATATTAACATATCTTGATTTTTTTCTTTTTTTCAATTTCAGTGGTTTTTATTGTTATACTTGTTATACTATACGTGTTTTAACTATTAGCGAGGTCACTTTGACACAGATTTGATGTGCAACTTGACCTGATTGTCTCCTCTAAGATAAATATGTTTAATGCCATACTGTGGAACAATAATATCTTTGGAGATAACATGGCATTCCACCCAAAGTTGTGTATTCATATTACAAACCTCAAATAAAATGGCAATGATCACATTTTGTAGTGTTTTTCCATTTTTGGGGCGCTCAAAGTGCTTCACATGAAGGAATCACACACACACACACACACACGCACACGCACACACACACACACACTCACACATTCATTTGTGGGAGCTGGAATCGTACCACCAATCTTTGGGTCAGTGGATCTAAATACTCTCCTAATTATGTTTATGTTCAGTGGATAAACACTCCACCAACTGAATTACTTTTGTTTCTAATAAAAAATGATAATAATAAAAACAAATTTAACAGTGGATAAATAATGTATATACATATTGTCTCAGAAATTACCTACAATGAACTGAAATTAACTTCTTGCTACATAGTACAAAGGTCCATAGGTCTGAAATCGGACTAAATCAGAAGCAACATTTCAGCCATAATATCTTTGTTGTTTACAGTGATGTTGGGTTGATAATAAAATCACACATAGCAACATCAAAATGAGCTCTTGATTAATGATTATTCATGCCATGGGCACAACTTTGCCAAATCTTATGCTGGAATTTGGATTTTTATTTGTTTAGAGTGAAGTTGGCAGCATTTTCTTGGAAATCTTGGCATTAAATGGGAGAATTACTGTAAGTTACAAGACAAATCGGGGCAGGTCAGGAATTAGCTAGAGGCGCAAACTGCTCCAAACAAAACTCTATGTGTCAATCATGTGCTGAATTGAGAGGAAATTGTTTATGAAAACAAAACATTTTTGCAGAGGTTTTCTTTTTCACATGCATAATATTATGTGTTATTTCACATTTTGTCAGGGTGTGAAAATTTGAATTTATCTCCAAGTTACTCACATTGACCGAACAAATTATTCACATCAAACCCTCAAAGAAATGAACTTGTGAAATCTTATCCAGTGGACGTAACTGTAATTAAGGGTCCTCTTTTCCACATTGTAACGTCATGTAGTGGTTATCAAGTTACCAAGCTACATTTTACATTCTGTTCACTAAATCCCGGGCTGAAAAAATCCAAATGATTCTAGTGAGTGTGTGTGGAGCTTAAAACCACACTGGAGCACTTCCTGTATTACCCCATGACATCACAAGGTGGAACAGAGTGTTTTCTGTTAGTTTGAGCCTGAAATACTCAGTTTGTATGTTAAACTTGTGTGTGAATGAAACAAAACACAACCCTCGATATATTTTCGATGAAGAAACAAGATAATAACATAGAGTCTAGCCTTAATAGCCTTAATAGTTTCTGGAGACTTCAAGATGTTAAAAATGTTCAGTGTTCTTGATTACAAAAATACATTTACTTGTCACCGTGTTTTTTACGCTTCACTTTGGCTGAATCTCAACAGCTTCGACTGCCAAACGTCTCCAATATATTTCATTGTGTTTTTTGTTATGTCTGAGTAGATTTTAACAGCCAACCCCATTGTCCAGGGGGCTTCAAGTACAAATGTAACATAATGCACCTTTACTGTTTGCTGTTTACGCCTTTACTATATTATTTTTACTTGTATACACTTATATAATTATGCCTTCCTTAACACCGGTCTCTTTTTGGCCACTTACTTAGCCATTATTGCCATTAGTACATTTATATTTTTGCTCTAAAGCTGCAACAGATCAGCTCTAATGCACCCAGAGTGACATTGATTTTGATATTTAGGATCTGTCTGTAGAAACAAGTATCTACACTGTACTACTACTACTACTACTACTACGATACAAGGCAGTCTTTTTCAGTCTGACAGCTCCAAATGGACATGTTCCAGTCATTTCCAGCTGCCGATTCGGAGAGACCACGAGAGAAGAGCTTTCGGATATCTGATCTGTGGAGTTTACCGCGCTCCCCCATTGAACCACAGCATGACCACGAGCTGCAGTAAGGATGATAAATACACAGGGTAAATCTCTCCTCCAGGACAATATAAACGTACATCATTGCGCTTCCACTTTGTTAATGGCTAAATAATATACTCAGCCAGACCTTTGGAGCTTCGTAGTTGAGTTTACGCTGTCAAATCCAAGCAAATGGTTGGAGGAAAACAGCCGTCAAAAGCGTTTTTCTGTGAGAAAGTTGCATCATGTAATGTTTGTGGTGTGTGATCTGTACTTGGCGCTGTCCCTGAATCTGGTGCCAATGAGAGAGTTCCCAGAGCAGATGAATGCACTTCCTGTGGTTTAAAAAAAGACACATCTGGCAAAGTGTTTGGCTCTGAGGTCTCTTAGGTCTGTCTGGGCTTCTGAACCATGACAAGGTTTTATGTCCTATTCATCCTTTCTAAAAATGTGAAGCATGAATGATAATCCTCTGACAAGGATCTCCAGATTAACTGATTAAACTAAAGCCAGATGGATATTTCAGCGCTAATGTGGTTAGTAATGTCAGTCCAGGATGGCACAAAGAGGAGAGACCCTGAGCAGAGGTTAAGTCCGTCACAGCAGCTCAACGAATGTGTAGAATCATCCTGTTTTTTAAGTTATTGCTTTGTTAACAACTATTAATTAAATATTTTGTTGAGAATTACACACTTCTCAAAAAAAGATGTGCCGATTCGAATAGATCAGATGGAAGGAGTTCAAGATAAATGAAGTATTAAGCATTAAATTAGCATAAAAGCAGCATAATAAATAAATTAGCATAATAAGCATAAAATTAAGCTTTAAGTCACTACGGTGGATTGCTTAATGAAATAAATGAAAAGTTTTACAAACACGTGCCCGGGTATGAAGTCTCTTTACTCTTACGTGGACCTATAAGTCAAAGGAATGATACAGTATTTGTCTACACAAGGAAACAATACCTGAGATTATTACAAATATAATATATGTACATCTCTGAATATATAATATTGCTGTAATGTGAACAATTGTACAAAACATTCTAGCAAGCACAGAAACCTGCCTGTGTGTTTAAGAGTCTCTAGTTACTCTCACAAACTGTAAAAGAAGGCCAAAGATCCATAAAAACAGGAAAGGGAGAAAAGCAGCACAAACATTTACAAATGTACATACAAATGCTGTTTAAATATTCTGAACACACGTCTCTGTAACAGAAGCCAGTAAATACATAGCTCCAGATTTATGTGTCCATGCCGTAAAAAGTCTATATGAAATTTGAAGGTAACAGTCGGACACAGAGCGATATTATCGATGATGCTGGACTTGAGAGAGGCATGAAAAGGCCTTTAAAGGAAAAGATATTTAGCGACATCGCATGCCAATAGCTTGTTAGCACTTTATCTAACACAGGTGATTAAACAGAAGTCACTGCCTGATTTGAAGCGCTGCCTAAAATGTGTCCATTACTCTCACCTTAGACAAACAAAACCAGCTTTGTTTGAATAAGTTCTTTTAACACTCTCCAAGCCAAATATTATGATTATTTTGGAGTTCAAGTAGAATGTATTATGTATTATAATATTAGTATAATGTATTTTCTATCAATTGAAACCTAATACTTTGTACTGTGTGTTCTACAGTTACCTAAATTATTTAATAATTATTTTTTTATTATTTATGACTGAATATGCATATTAATAGCCATATCAATTTGGATCCAGGTCCATATTAGGAATAGGAATTTATTTATGTACAAAATAGCAAAATAGTAGAGTGGGTTAATATGATTTTTTTTATACCAAAATGACGAGGCTCATTGTAGCAGTCAGAGAAAGAGGTGAAAAATCCCACTACAGTCAACTTAAAACAGCCCAACACTTCCTATTTGTAATATGGCAGCTAGAGGCTTGGCTATGTCCATGTATATATACGTCTATGGTGGTAACTGAACTTTCTTGTGCTTGTAGATCTGTTCTAAATGACAGGAAGAGCTGTGGGACAAATTAGGCAGCGACACTCATGGCTATAGCTAACCTCATTATTATGCACACATAACAGTCCAGAAGTATTTGATAGGATATGGCAGTGTATTGCAAATATTTTAGGAATGTGTGAGTTCAGTTTGGTGCGTCAGAATAAAGGAATGTCAATGAAGTTTCCAATGAAAACTTGTATTTACAAAGTTAGACATTGTAAGAGTAAATCTACAGTCTGTAAATGTCTATGACTAGAAAATGCTCCTAAACTAAACTTGGACTGGTGTCTACAGTGGCAGTGCACCACATTGGCATATCGTCCATATAATAGTAAGCGGTTATCAGCAGCAGTAGTAACCTTACTCTGAAAATAGCATTTCAGATAAATCATTACAATATAAATAAATCTTGCCAGCTTACAGGTCTATCCAAAAAATCAAATAAAATAAAACATGGGAGAGGATTAGGACAACAATGTCAAAATTTAAGATTGATGAAAAATTTGGAGAACTGTGAAGAATTTATTATTGTTAGGCCTATTATAATTTTTAATGCTGTTCATTATTATTAACAATAATGAAAAAGCATAAT
>KN497288.1:343-13270 GCA_000787155.1 Scartelaos histophorus | reverse complement strand
AAATTAAATTAAATTAAAAATAAAAATCACAATAATAAAGACTCATTGCCGTCTACATCTAATTATACAGTGTCATTTATACAGAACCAGAAAGTAATGTTGGTGCGCCGTTAGCATGGTAGTTATAATTCATTATGGCGTGACGATAAACATTTGCTCTGGGCTCTGAAAGTTTTGAAATACACTGTGGTGAATAATTAGGCTGCTGGAAGCACATGAGGAAAGTGGGGAAAATCCCAAGTGTGGATCGCTGAAAACAGGTAAAACTAGTTGTGTTTTTCACATTTTAAGACAGTAACTCTGGTGCAGTGCCTTTAATAAAATGATGCATCCTCTAATGCTGCTCACTCCTTTGTCCTTGTATCACTGCATAAAACTGTTGTCATAAGGCTAGGTCTAAAAATAGATCTTATCCAAATGGCAGAGCAAAACAATTAATCCATGCCAGTGTTTTGAGATGCTCACTGACCTGACTGATGGAACGTGTAAGTGTCAGACAAAATGGTGGGCTCCACGTCCACCACACCATGTTTAACAAAGGGAAAGTACAACACCAGGCTAAAATCTATCTATGTTTTTCATTTTTGTAATAAAAGTTAAATTTGTTTTGCTCACAGAAAAAATATTGTACAAGCTGCTCTTATGGTCAAAATAAGACTAAACTGTGTGTGAGTGTGTGTGAGTGTGTGTGTGGGGGTGTGTGCAATCTGCTGCAACTATTAAGTGTTTTATCATCAGTGAGTCCGGAAGAAATCACATGACATTGTTCGCGTGCTAGATGTTAGTATTGTGATGTCAAAATAAGCTTATAAAATCATCACGTTGTATAATTAAGACACTATGTTATGTGTCATGAAAGTGAGTATTAACTTTGGATAAATGTTCTGTTCTTGACATTTTTAGGACAGGTACACCGCCTTTTAAACAAGAATGAGTCGGACGTTTGCCTGTGACAGTGGCTCATTATTATGGAGATAGGTTATTGTCTAAATATCACGCTATTCACAAATACATTTCTTGGTCCAGAAACAAATACAACATTATTCACAAATATAATTCATGACTTGAAAATAAATGTATTTGCAAACCGATGGACCTGCATTTACAAACCACCGTACATATTTGTGACTGCTCCTACATTTATTTGTAGATTTTTGAGACCTTCCCGGCAGCATTCGATATACAAATGTGTTGTTTTGGGTTGTTTTGGGGTTGGCAACTATTGTGCATTATTGTGCATAGTATTAGTTGGGTCCAAAGGTTTCAGATCATTTTCTGGTTGACTGGTGAAAAGGGCAGAGGAAGGTGGTTTAACTAGTTTAAAGTCCTTTATACATGACTTAACTTAAAAGGGAAAATTATCATCTAGATCTTGTCATTTTGAGTAGCAATGCAGAGTCTGTTAGTTGGGTTTTCAACTGCTTCATAGTTCTGTAAATCCACAGCTTTTCAAAGCAGTTAAATCTTTTGTTTAACCCCTCAAGACGCGACCTCTATTATAAGTTTGGTGTTACCAGAATGGTGGGTTTTCAACTGCTTCATAGTTCTATAAATATATATATTATAAGTTTGTTGTTACCAGAATGACAATAACCAATTACTAAACAGCCTGTGTAATGTTGTAGTAATGCAGTACTATTGTATTTAAGTTTTTTCAGTGAAGAGTGAAGCGTTCCTGAGGAGAAACGGTGCAGTAAGAGGCTTCCCACTGCTATATTAAGATCCCACCGCTATATCATGGTTTAATGCTTTCAAATACTTTAAATTAAGTTCAGTCACGGATAAAGGACTTTAAGCGAGGTAAATTACAAGGAGATAAACAAGTTATACTTACAGCTGACAAACCACCTTCCCCATTTTCACCAGTCAACCTGAAAATTACCTGGAACCTATGGACCCAACTACTACTACTACGCACAACAGTAGGAGTACAGTATTTACTACTACTATGCACAACAGTAGGAGTACAGTATCTACTACTACTATGCACAACAGTAGGAGTACAGTATTGTCAACCATAAACCACACACTCAAACTTCAGCTGATGTGATTGGCCGTTTAAAAAAAGCAAACACACACACACACACACACACACACACACATTTGTGATCGGAGGTCTCAAAAATCATAAACCATAAATAAATGCAGGTCAGTCACAAATATGTACGCTGGTGTATAAATGCAGTTTCAGAGTTTGCAAATAAATGTAACTGCACTGACATTTGTGAATCGCATAACATTTTCTTTTGAGTCGAGAAATGCTTTTGTGAAAACATTTGTGAATGTTGTTAGAATTGAGTCGAGAAATGCTTTTGTGAAAACATGTGAATGTCATTAGAAATGTTTCTGGACCAAGAAATGCATTTGTGAATGGCGTGATATTTATTTGATAATAACGGCACTAACCTCATAACATTTTCTTTTGAGTCGAGAAATGCTTTTGTGAAAACATGTGAATGTCATTAGAAATGTTTCTGGACCAAGAAATGCATTTGTGAATAGTGTGATATTTATTCGATAATAAAGACACTAACCTACTAACTAACACTAATCTCCATACTGTTGATGCTGGTCCAGAGGAGGATCATAAAAAGCCTGGGATTTCCACATTCAAGGGCAGAGAGTCTCATTTTGCAGCCATTGATGGTGTTACTTTCCTGTGGAGTGTTTTTTGCCACAGCTCCACCTGACCTTGTGATCCTGCTGCGGCACAATCACACCCACAGTTACGCTACATTTAGGGACGGGGCTCCCTCCACTCAGACCAAGAGGATGAGTCTGGTTTACTAAAATACCGCACTTTCAAAGATTATTTGAGCGTGTAAATGACCGGGCTGCACAATAAACCACAACAGAAACAAAAACAGAATTTGATTTAACTTGATTATCAAATACCAAAGGCAGCAAAATATACTGTCTTAGTATTTGAGAGAAGACAATATACAAAAAGTGCAATTGCAAAATTCAGACATTTTTAGTGTACTCCTCCTACTGTGCACTCAGAACAGGCCTACTTTTCAAAAACACAAATCACAAATCCATTCACATCCAATTTGTAGAACTTTTTTTTTTCTTTAAGTGAGGTCAGTGTGATTTTAAATTAACTGTCTCCAAACATATATGATTAGAATGGGTCTAACATAGAGCAAAAAATACATACAAATTCACTTTTTACCAAGAAACTTTGACATGCAAATACAGTATGTTTTAAAGTACAATGCAGTATGTTTTAAAGTACAATGCAGTATGTTTTAAAGTACAGTTTGGTGAGGGAGGTGCATATAAAGCCCAGCCATTTGCAACAGTATAAAACACGATATATATCCTTCCCCCCTTTTTTATTCCTCTTTTCCTCTTTCTTAGATTGACCTGCCACATTCACTTTGCCTTGCAGCCAGCGGAGAGTTACTGAAGTGAACAGAATGAATATCTGAAGAAGACACACATATTAGGCTGGCTGCAGGTTAGCGATGGAGCCGTGATATGGAGGAGAAAACACTCGAGGAGCAGAGATGTCCCATGGCTCTGCATCGACAGTGGAGAGAGCCCTGAGGGGACTTGACGGGCCCCCCCAGCCAAGCCAGACAGGGGATTTAGAGGCGTGTTGGGGTTTTGTACCACATTATTATCAGCCAGTGATCCGGCCAGGCAGGCAGCTCTCCCTTCAGACAGGAGCAGTCCATTCCCCCGCAGCCTGCTCGGTATCCACGGCTCGCACACCAGTCAGGGCTTAGCCGGTGTAATTGAAATGCTACAGAGGACCAGATTGCTTTGCCTACATAAAGGGGGAAATGTATTGACTCTAAAAAGTCGAGCTGAGGCGGATGTGTAGTCTCAGAAAATGGAGATGGAGATGCATGGAAAATGGATAATATTCTAATTGTTGTTTCAAAGATATGCACAATTTGAATACTGTCTTTTAAACAAGGGAATAAAGTGATATTTCTGATCTCTTCTGGTCAATTTTATGGTTCATTTGCTTTTTTGCGTGATATTACCTTAACCATATCACAGGTCTATTTTAGCACAGTCCTGATCCATTGTTAAAATATCATTTGAATATTGTTATCAAGTTTAAAAAAAGAAAAGAAAAAAGGTGATATTAATAGAGCTTGTGATAGTTGCTAGATTGTGGCACCAAATCTCATCCTGCTGACAAAAGATCTGTGTGCAAGCTCAGGATGCTTAGTTTTAACATACCGAGAGCACTCAACCTACCAGCAGACTCCTCGATAAGACATTCTGGCAAGTGATGTGGGTGCCGTCTGCCATTGATGTTAGATGTTTCCTCGGTGCACAGGAGATGAGTGACAAGGAGCGGACCAACACGTGCACAGACAGACTGGGGAGTGTGCGGCGCTGAGGGCTGACGGACAGGCTGCTGATGGATTAGGTGGTAAGCCTGGCATAGGGCTGCCCTTTCTAGATGGAAGCTCTCCTGATGCACTGCAGTGATTAAAAAATAACACTCAAGAGCGGGGTGTGGGCTTTGGTTCTACTGAGCTATTCATGGATTTTCCTGTTTATAGATGTCACTTTGAGGAATTTTCACTTATCCAAAAATAAAATGCCGTTATCGGTGTTAACGTGCTGCAATAATGTGGGACTCTTATAGACATAAAAAATATCACCTTTAATTTATTCTCAAAGTTCAGACTTTCACCTTTAGCACAGATGTATATCTAGCCAAATTGCACTGTAGGGGGCACTGTTTGCATCAGGTCAAGTCTAAGGTTGTTTACACTTTATGTAATGTGGAATTAGTTTACTGTAGGAGTTCTACCAGTCTCAAATACCACCCAAAAGCAAAGCATCCCTTAACCAACGCTGATACCGGGTCAAGCACTGAAACGCCGGGGAAGAGTCACCATCAAACTACTTTGTTTCAGTGTAATCGAGGCGAGCCTGTCAGTGCAGCTCTATCAGACAGACTAACTAACCTTGCTCAGTGGAGCCAGGAGCTGCCGACCCATCAGCGTGGTTGAGGATGATGGGCTCGAGCTTGTTCTCCAGGCGGCCACAGGTGACCCATTTTACAAACTACCAGCGAGGCAAACTATCATTAGGAGAATACATGAGCAGTTTGCCACAGAGAAAGCCACAAAGGATAAAAAGATGGTGGAGGCGGGTGTGTAGCACTGACCATGGATCACTGAACATCTGTCAACAACGATAACCACCTCGGCGTTACTGTACACCTCAACCATGCTGCTGGGAATGTCACTCCTTCGCTTTAGATATGCAGTTATGTCATATTAAATTACACAATTAAAACTACTTAGAATGTAATTACAACGACATCACAAATTACCAACATGTCTTAAGAAACCTCTTCTCAAGGACTTAGCTGTAGTCATTACTTAGGTAGCGCACATATTCTGAATGAGCCATTTTAATCTAGATTAATTTTAAAATGTCAATGACATTAATCTAGATTTTTACAATTAATCTATGACCACCATTAATATGTATTTATTTTTTTTATTTTTTTTTTAATCACAATTTCTCCCTCATATTTATCAATCTCAATTTTCCATTATATATTTTGTTCTTTTCTTTAAGTATTGATTTCATTAGTATTAACAAGACACACTGCAAATAAAGACATATTAAAACTTTGTCCTCTATACCACACGTTTTTAGTGACAGAGCACAGAATGTAGCCCTATCCATAAAAAAAAAGACTCATGCTGATCATTGATGATTAATAACCACGACTGAATCACAGATTAGAGATTCCCAACTCTAATGGAAACAGTCCCTTTGAAACCTCTGGACAGGTGTGTGATCATGCAAAGTGACAAGATCCACAGCTAATGAACTTTGTGCAAGCAGTGGTTAATATCTAACCAGAATTCAAGACTCCCACACACCAAACATTACTGATATACACTGGTATCAGAAACACAATGGCACAACACAAACAGCTAAAGAACAACAAGCTAAAGCATTGAACCTCCATAGGATCACCAGACAGTGAATGGGAGTTGGGGGGTGGGGGGTGACAGTAATAGCATCTGCATAATTCATGTGTTCACTCTTGTGACTGCAGCAGCCGCATCTGTCAACAGTTTCAGTGCCATCTATATTAGTCTTTAATTATTTAGACTGTCTTTCAAACCACGAGCCTGTGAAGGCTTTTCACTGACAAATAGCTTCACAATGACCTCTTCTTAAGGGATTTCATGTTATACACAAGTACATCACTCTAGCCTTAACAGGATGTGAAACTTCAATGACAAGTGAATGTTTGGGTTTCATTATGCATAACATACAGCTACATGTTTGCAGAAGTGTAAATGAAAGCTGACACCTATGAGGCTTTGTAATAACTCGGGCGATCGTCCTTTAGTTACTCAGTCTAATCAGTCAATGGTGTTTTACTCACCCAAATTAGTTATTAGTCGACAAATTATTTTATTAGGATTATAAGGATTTGGACCAAAGCAGGAAGTCAAATCCATGGAGTGAGTTAGCTGGAGTTTTAGAAGCAACAGGGCAGTTCTCTGTATACACTTGAAAGAGATTTAATCATTTTGAGAGATTTTGCCATACATTTTTTTGTGTGTGTTTGTTTGTTTTTTTTGGTTGATTAATCTGTGCACAGGGCATGTCTTTAGTCAACCTAAAATTTCTTCAGCTGACAACAATGTTCGAAATAATGGGTTAATATGGGTCTGGGTTCAATCCAAACTTCCCTAGTGTATGTTTCCTCACACCAAGAGAGTCCTGCGTTCATTCATGGACCAAGCGAAGCCTTTTCGTCTGCCCTTTTCCCTGTATGTTCCCTGGGCCTGTATGGGTAGGTTTCCTGAGGGCACTCCGATTTCCCCCATCCATTCAAAACATGCACACTAGGCCAATCCTCCAGCTAGGGTAATCCTGACTAAGATCCTGGCTCAGGATCTACAGAATGGTCCCCGAGCACTGGCCCTGAAAGCTGTCCAGAAGCCCTGGTAGAAGGATAGGTCAAAATACAAAGGCTGAATCTCCTTACATGGCAAACAAGTCCACAGACACTCAATGCAAACAGCAAATAAAGTTGGCAAGCAACACCTTTCACAGACAAAAAAGTCACAAAGTCCTTCGCAAAAAGAGGATAAAGTACATTGAAAATAACTCAGAATTACTCAAATACACAATGCAACAAAATGGCAGCCACAGCTAAAAACTACTGCAGCATAAAACACTTGACCAAATAATCAACAGACTCCAATGAATTCAGAGCAAAACAAATCAGTAATGACAGAATAAGAGTCAAAAGAGTTCATACGGAACAGATTTTGGAGATAAATTCACATTTTTCTGATGCGCTTGCAAGTTCTTTATGATTTATGATATGTTAAAAAAGTTATATTCTGTTCAAAGTCCACACTGTGAACAACTCCAGGAGCACGAACAAGCCTGAAATATTAACTGATCAACTTTTACAAGAATCTAGAGCATTTCTGAACATGTACAGATGTTTTTTTAATTTAAAAAACAAGATATTTGTCTCTTTGCTTCTCCATTTATAAATAATTTCAGTCTTGTACCAACTAGGCCCGTCACAGTTGGTACAGAGAAATGTAGAGATAAACGAGAATGTTGAAACTGCTTTACTTATTCTACCTTATCTTATCACATAAAAATGGCAAAAATCTCTCCAGTACTGCAACGAAACTGACTAAATATTATTGAGGCCTGAAAATATATTGGACTATAAGTAGAAACAGCTCAATTTACATTTTAGACTTAATTGTAAAATATTATGGAGAACAATAGACGTAAGAGTAGAACAAAAGAAGAACATGAGGTAAAATATTGCAAGTCATGTGATGTTACTGCACCAGGATGTAGATTCATGAAAATAACGCAATCTGTGATAATTATGTGATAAAATACAATAAAACTGCCTACACCTTGATAACAAAAGATCTCACAACTCACTATGATTTATCTAAAGCACGTTTAAGTCATAAATAAATCCAGTGTAGGCAGTAGTTCATTTGAGCAAAAATGAAACTGATGGTCAGTCACGAGATCATAAATATCACCCAGTAGAACTGAGCAATTCACACCAGACGTGACCTCCGTCCAAAAGGTCAGGGCCCAGTCATCCAACCCAGAGTATGAAGAATTAAGACATGTCTGTTCACCTGCAGCGTGTGACAGGTGTGGAACCACAAAACAACTCCAACCAAAGCACGCCGTAACATGTTAAACAGGTTTGAAGTGACATGAATGTGATCTGTGTGCAGCTACTTTCACTTCTGTTGCAGTGGTAAGTTGCTGGTACAGAGTGGAACAGATTCCCACAATGGTGCAATTATGAGTCCAAGGCAGCCCACTGTCTGCATGGGGCTGTGTAGGCTGACACTGAACAGGCCAGAACAGTGATAATCAGTTTTTATAGGCTACCCGGACACAAGTTTCACTGTCTATTTGAGTTGTAATGCTTTAGACTTGCATATCCACCAGTGCAAATATGTTAAAATAAGCAGTGCAATGTAAACCATGTCACAATACATGCTTAAGTTACACGTTTCTTTTGGACATTTCTTTACGCACTGATGGCACAAGTCAGTTCCTAGATAGCCTACTCCTTGAAGGGACTCTCAAAGGGGATTTCTTGACCCTGCTATGGTTAATCAAAGCCTGAGCAAGCAACTTATACTGTAGGCCACCTCCAAAGAACCGCCGGGGGCCTGTCTTCCTCCTCCTCCAAGCGAAGACACCAACAAAATACGCCAGAAACAGAGCAGAAGACTTTTTTTTTAATGAACAGAACATCTTCACGTACCCTCAGCCCGCGTCCGCAGATCAGACATGGTTCTCTTGACCGGGGGCATCTCTCCTCTTCTTCACACCCGGGCGACGACACCTGCCAAGCGGCCGCGTCTGCAGCTGGTGCCTCCTCCTCCTCTCAAACCGCGAAAGAGACGCGAAATACGGCTACGGTGCGGCGGCGGCGGCGGCGGACACCCCTCTCTGTCTCATTCATGCGGACACAAGTGCCGTGGGATCGCCGCTGGTGCGTCGTGCGTAAAGGGGAGTAGAAGGCGTCATGTCGCGTTGATGAGAAGGGAGAACATGCTCACAGTTCACGGGTCCCACAGCAGCATCCCCCCGGCACGACGCGGCGCACGGATAGAGGAGCGGAGGACGGGGCGCAGACAGCGGGAGCGCATACGGACTTACCACGGACTATGTGAGGGGGACGCCACCGCCGCTATTACGGACCATACCACATCCGAGCGCAGGGGAAGGGGAGTGGACCGGGGACTTTCAAGCGCTTTACTGCTGCAGAAACGAACCCACTACTTAAAAAAACAACACCTAAATGCAGAAATGCGGTGCGCGGCTTACTCTGTTTTTCTACGCAATCTTTTTTATGACTAAATAGATCTGAATATTGATTGCCCATGTGTTGGTTTAAGCACCTCCCCCTCTGCAGCAGACTTCGTTCACGATTGCACACAAAACAATAGTGGGTGGGAGTAGTATAATGACAATGAGTTTTTACAGTAGGTCTATGAAAGAAATTGGTATGGAGTGTATTGCCAGTAGCTTATGTGGGGGATGAGAAAACTGTAAAAGCAGGTTAGGAATTGGCATAACAACCCCATGATCTATAAATTGGGGATAATATGATTTCCCTTGGACTGAAATGCAATTTTTGGTTCATGAGGGTAAAGAAATCTTAAACCTGTAACCCATGGCAGACTATTTTACATGTATTTGTTTATTGGGCAGAGTGTAGATTAAAAGTCCTATATAATAAAATAGAACCTTGAGCTTTACGACATGTTATAATGTTGTTTTCTCATCAAAAACCTGCTTGTCCTGGAGTTGTGTTTTGTTTCTTTCACATATATTGGCCTACTTCTTTATTTTTTTGTCTGTCTACATCTCCAAAGAGCAAAATACTTTAACCTTTTGTAGGGTTTGGCATTTCCAGAGCTGAAATAATCCAAAAGATTCTAGTGTATGGACTTTAAAAACACAGTGGTGCATAGCAGGTGTCACTAGGCCACATTACAGGTCAGATCTGTGGAAAGTCATTCTGCGCACAGTAAGAATGTATATTTTTGCAGCTTCTTTAGCAATAAAAACGCATGCAGTTGAATAAATACAAGGAAGAAGAGTTAAAGCAATGGGGACAAACACCCTCCCCGCAAGAAAAGTTACATAATCTAGTGCCCCTTGAATTTACATGTTAAAAACGTTCAACTTTCTTCTCATAAATGATAATAAACTCAAGAGCACTTCACACAATGCCACTTTAAAATGTTATTGTTGTTCAAGGCTGCTCCATCTGATATCTCCTGACACTTTCCATGGTGTAAGCACAAATCTGACCAGTGATGTGACGTATAACAGAGACACAAGAGATTTTGTTTAAACTCAATCAGGCTTTTCTTTGAAGATGTATTTCTACACATCACCAATGCATCCACAAACCCCTTGATATAAGAGAAACAATAAAATGTTTTATGCTTTATTGTCATTGCACAACAAACTACTATAGAATTACAATTTATCAGTTTATTTTTTTCTTGACAGGGACCATACACATAAACATTTCACTATATGTAAAACTCTGACTGGTCCAAAACAACAGTTCTGCATGATCCTGTGTGTTCTCTCATTCTCACTGTGGCTCAGCTAAATGACACTGAGCTCGTGTTATTTGTGCAGCAGCAGCACCACTGCAGTCTGCACAGAGAACTGCAGCCTGCCACTTATCTGATGCATGTGTTGCACTGGCACCATCTCATTCACATTTAATGCTGTGAAAGGGAATTCATCAGTTTGTGCTCTCACAGTGGGCTATAAGTATTGAAAACTGGGACTTGTGCTGTGTGGTGTGTGTTATTTATGCTACAGCACACACAGAACAGCACTAAAACGCATTCTCAAACATTCCAATTCACAATGAATCATACACACCTGAACACACAGCCCGATTGGCAGAAACGGCAAACGAGTCTCGCTTTCTTCCCCTGTTCCCCATAATTCAGCCTCACATCAGCAGCACCGCGGCGGCTACAGGGATTTAGCTCAGTAGCTCCAGCGGTTGCTTAGCAACAGGGACAAGAAGCTGCCTCTGTGATTGTGAGAGCATCCTCCTGTTTTTGTGCTCTCCAGATTGTCAGTCTAAACAATGACACATTGATAAAACTGGTGTAATTCAACCACAATTCAAATCTGTGTGTCAACTTTCATCTTGATCTGCAATTTTATCTTAAGAGGCCATAAAGATGAAAGTAACCTCAGAGAACCTTTGTTCTTTAATAATAGTACAATAGACTGGTGTGTTTGATAGACTTATGCAAACACAATGGCCTTCAGAAGCTTAAACCACCTATTTATTTAGACATGAGATAAATGATCTGTACACAAACACACGCCTTGGCAATGGAGATTACAAATACTATAACTGAAAGTGTTGACAGACTGTAGTCGCCTAAACTATGGCTCCTCATGATAGTGAAATATGATCGATTACAACCAGACATTTGGCTTCCTCTAGTTTATCTTAAACCAAGTGAAAAATAGACAAACAGACAGATATCTTTGCAAGAGAAAACAAAATCTCTCTGAATTTATGGAGAAGCAATGCATCCTAAATGTTACAGTATCTCCTCCCTCCTGTATCTATGAGGCAGTTTGTTAGAAAGCAACTGGATTCAAAACGTGACATGAATCCATAACCAAACAATTAGAAATAAAATCATTATCTGGGAATCACTCATACATCACCTGCCTGATTGGACACGTGTTCCAGGCTACAGCTCCCATGATCCTTTGCTGCAATAGCCTCCAGGCCTTGGGGGAGTAATTGGGCAGTGTGTCAGTGAGTTGTAATTGAATTGAAATTTGCCCCCTTGTGGTTGTTGAGCTGTGGTTTGGGACATAATACAATCTTCTGATTTATAAAATGCGGTTTATTGGATTGTAAATGTTTGACAGTGAGTTTTATTTTAATCTTTTTTTAGGAAATGAACTAAAGATTCTTAATTCTTGAGGTAAACATCTCCAAAGCAGTGTTACATTTTGATTATAAGCTGTAGCAAATTAAAACCATAAATCACCTGCTCTTTTTGACACATCTACTCAATTACTGCAACATGAGCGGGCGGCGGAATATTAAACTCCGTTAAGGTATTCATCTTATCAAATGGGTTTTGTAATAGAAGGGGGAGAGCGAGTGAGGGCTGCTGATGACTGGGGCTGGGAGATAGTAGATATAGAGCTTCTTCTTCAGGGTGAGCAGCTTAGCAGAGCAGCAGAGTCTCTTGTCTGAACGTGTGCGAGGGGGAGATAAAATGGCGGTGCAAAAACAAAGTCCAGATGAGAAGAAGAAGAAAGGGATAATATCAGGGCTCGTTTTGCACACACTTGATTAAAATAAATGTCATAGTGATATAGAGAGTTTCACTTCCCTTAATCTAAGAAGAACTGGCAATATATAAAACATAAAATAATAAAAACATAGAAAAACATGTGTCTTTACTTGGTGAAGGCTTCCCGCTCCACAAACTTGATTCTTATTTGGCCTGGAAGAGGGTCTCCGGGCTATAATATTACACAGTATGGCATAAAACGTACATATCTTGATGGAGAAGATTTCCATGGAAATATGTGTCACTTCCACAAAGTTGCATACTGTGTCTTTAAATATATGAGTAAAAGTTGACTATACAGCTAATTCTCATAAGCTTTAAATATAATTTGTAAAGAAAATTAAGACTGCAGATTGATTTTAGTTGAGATGGAAACAGCTGATTCATGTTCAGTTCACCTGTATAGGCCTATACAATGGCACAATTATCTAATAATTAGACAAATAAAGGGCAATGTCCTTGTATTTTGGCACAGGCCACCAAATTTTACATAAAAATATCAAAATAATCTTTAATTAGACTAAGACTTTTGACTATG
>JACN01083140.1:0-28322 GCA_000787155.1 Scartelaos histophorus | reverse complement strand
AATCCTCAGTTATAGCGGGCACATCACAATTATTGTAAATAATCATGTGTAAATTAACCATGAAATGAACTAGGGTCTAAATGTAGGCACATTCACAGCACATAAATATATTTATTCCATCAGTTGAGCTCCTAGTTGGGTAAAGGGTTTAAGAAAACCTGTCTGATTAGCCATTTAACAGAAGGGGATTAGGCTTTTAGCTGTAATTATGATAACGCATGTACGTCAGCAGATATCCACCCATTTTCTCTATAGCACATGGAGCAGCCGTGAGGCACTGAGGCTTGTCTGCACCGGTCAGACGTGAATATCCGCTACGCCCGCAGAGCCCAGTGCAGAAACAGACCGGCAGACCGGTAGTGCAGCTTTCTCCGGAGCGAGTGCCACGACGCGGACACACCACGCTGTCCAGGCTCGCGTATTAAGCATCCTATGAGATTCTGTTCAAGATGGCGGTGCAGGCAGCGGAGAACGACGGGATAGTAAGTATGTTTGGTTCTTCATACCAAACTAGATGGACACTCCCTATGTCTGTTTTTCAAACTGAGCAGTCGCCCACAAATGTGATCCAAGCGCACCGTTATCCGGTGCTATTGTGATCGATGCGTGCGGCCAGGGCCAGGCTACTCCTCTTTCATCATTGAAGGAAGTAGGAAACCCAATACGTCTGTGTGTAATTCTGTCTGCAGAATAATGGAGTTAACCTGTTCATCCAGGCGCACCTTTCATGGTGCGCACTGATGTTGCACCACATTCATGCAGTTTTGGTGCCTCTAAACATCTCCGTGTATTTTCAGCATGTGTAGATTTACTGCCGCCCCGTTGTTGCTGGTGGGCGTCTGTGTTTGTATCAGCCACAGGCCGAACTATTGCTCCTCTGATCCCAAACAACAGCGTCTTCGACCAGTGTTATTTGTAATTTATTGCTATACACATATATACTTTTGCTATTGGTTTTGCAGAATGTGGAGAATGACCACCTCAATGACTCTCTGGAGAACCCTGGGATCATCTCTCCCGACAAGGAGGATATAGCACGTCTTGTAAGCAACACAATACATTTTTCTTTCTTGTCGCCCATCTAAAATAGACCTACAAGGAAAGTAACGAGTTTGTGTGATTGTCAGTCTGTACCGTTCAGTGGACGCATACGGGGTGGAATGCGTCCAGGGAAGAAGATCATAGTGATGGGAATTGTGGACTTGGAGCCAAACAGGTGAGATGATATAACCCTAATGTTATCAGCGTTTTAACTATTTAATCATGATCTGTCCAGTACATTAATACATGATTTTAGAGATATCTTTGAGACACAGTGCAGGAGCAGCTGTGGAAAATGGTGACTTCTTAAGTATGCATAGGCTGGGCGTTTCCTGGCCCCTTGGTGGAGAGTGGGGAAGAAAGCGGGAGCAAGGACTCATTTGTGTATAGTTGTTTTGGGTGTGTCTTTACCCTACATGGAAACTTGTGTCATACTTGGCAAAACTTTGGAGTGACATCAGTGTGCTCAGACTTGAGCTCAGACTTGAGCTGTGGGTCATGTGCTCATGTGCCTGTCTTGGTCATGATGAGAAATATAACACATTTCAAAAATACACAATCATCTGTTGTTAAAAGTTTTAGATGTTGTAGCTTGATAATGATTTATAACAGTTTGCTTCTCTCAAGCTGCCATGCTCCTGGGATTAGGGCCAGGACCATTGTGAAGGGATTATGGGCCATTGCCATGTTGTTATTTGCTCTTACACAGCAAAACCAGAATTATGAGTTTGACACAGGAAAAAAGAACAAAGGAAATTATCTGGACACAGAAGCTCACAGATCACAATATGTATATATATAATAAAACACAAAAATAGAAATGGTAATAATAAGAAAATGGATGAATAAATTTTAAAAAGTTGCAAAAATAACAAAAGAATGGCATAATAATAGAAATCTATAGTACAAGTAAAAATTAAAAATAAAAGTATAGTAATGCAAAATATACATTGGCTGTATACAAGAGGTGGGTAAAGTGAAATAGTGATTGACATGACATAAGGTTTTCTATTAAGTAAGGGTGAGTTGTTGTAGACTTATTTTGGATTAGTTCTGGCTCATAGTTTTGTAAAACTAACATCCCTTATGTTTTGTAAAACTAACATCCCTTATGTTGCCTTCATCTAAAGTTTCGATGTGAGTCTGACCTGTGGACGTGACTCTGAGAAAGAGGATCCTCCATGTGATGTGGCCCTAAAACTCACCGCCCGCTTCAGTGAGCGCAGGTTCCTCCGTAATGCCCGAGTGTCTGGCAAATGGACTGAGGAGGAAGCCTCTACTGACTATTTTCCATTCATACCAGACCAACCTTTTAGGGTAATGTATATATAGTATTATTATTTATTATTATTATAGTATTTCTGTAATTTTTGATGCATTTCATCTGAGTTTATATTATCGTCTCCCTCTTTTTGGAAGCTCAGTGTGACAAAAACATGTCTTTATTCTATTTATACAATACTAAAATGAATCAGAGGATCCTTAAATGTTTGTTATTGAATGTAGATGGAACACAGTTAACAAACTGTACACGCCCTATATGATAATTGAATAAAAGTACATGTCCATCTATACTACCTTCATTATTTATGATGCTTTTGTGCTGCATGAAAGGTGGTATCAGCTGTGTAACTGTGGTGGAGGTTTGGGGGATGAGTGTGGCAGCTGCACATATGCACCATGAGTAATGGTCATAGGACCGCAGGACAAGTCTAGTACTTGTTTCTGCTCCAGTAATTTGTGCATATTTACACATTGTTTCTAAAAATATACATCATGAAATCTGGTGAAAATTTATAGTGCCATCTTGATCCTGGTTAATTGATTTAGATAAGTAGAGAACATGTTTGCTTACTTCTATGGATACAGTGATATTATCTCATTTCTCTACAGCCACAATGTTCAAAACCTTTGCAATCTCCAGAAATCTACTATTTTTAATTCTACACCACAATGCAGTGAGCTAACTTATTCTAATTATACCATATTAATGCAACTGTACATTACAAGTGCTGAGCCTCATGCTCTGATCATCATCAATCATTTACTGCTACTATATATATTTTTTTTATTTGGGACGATTATTTAGAATTGTTTTACTGTTTTTAGACAGAGTGACTGAATAATGTCCTTTAAATAAATGCATTTGGCTCATTACATTTAAACTGATCTGTTTCTCTAGATTGAAATCCACTGTGAGCACCAGCGGTTCCGGATATTTGTGGATGGACACCAGCTATTTGACTTTTATCACAAAATAAAGTCTTTGTCTTCTATTGATACGGTACGGATAGATGGAGATCTACAGATCACCAAGCTCGGCTAACCTCACTTGGATCCGTGCAAAGCAAAGACTTGATCACCTGTAAACACACATAAACCAGTCATCAGTATCACCGTCACCAACTGTTAACACTGCAGTAAAGAACCAACTTTAGGGATTATTAATTGAGATATGTTCCAAATAAGGAGCCCTCTTTATGTTGCCATTTTTGTTAGATGAAGAATCTTGGACTTCTTCAAAAATTAAAAAAAGTTGTGTAAAACTACATAGGGATTCTATCATATGAACTTGATGGATGACTTTTTGTTTACTGAAATTCGGTTGTACTTATAGAGAAGGTTGATATTTGCAATCTGTATAGAGTTTGAAAAGCACTGTTTGTTCCTTATTTCTGATGATGCACAGCAGTGTTCCCCTTAAGGTTACGCTGTCTTTTGGGTTTGTTCCAGTTGTCATGGCAACACGCTGCAGCCCCCTCGACCTAATTTTCCCAAAATGAGGATTATAACCGGCGTTCCGCACTCTGTCTTTCTTAAAACATGTGGCTCTCGAGTCGTCTTTGCTGATTCTAGCTCACATGTCATTGTTTACACTAGTAGTGGGTGAGTCTAGTGATCATGTAAACTTCATCTAATCAAGCTATAACTACCTTTTTTCAGTAAGAAGTGACTTTAGCTGTTCTGGAAGCAGGAATCTGAATGTATATTGTTCATGTTTGTGTAACAATAGGGGAAATCGCTTGTGTTGAGGTTACATAGTGTCACTTATTTGGACTAGTGACTGTTCTACTCCCCTGTAGGACCTTGCACAGTCGGTCTTTGTGTTTTGGATCATTTCCATTGCAGCATCCTGTTTGCATTAAGGCTCGTACAAGACATTCCTTCATAGAAGCTATAAGGGAGCATTCTCGAATACATGGCTATGACTGAGACCAAGTATGCAAATTTAATATTCTTAAGGTGCTTCATTGTCACTCCATCCCACCTTTGTTAGGATAGACTAATCTTGAACAAATTTGACTTCTTTCTGTTTTTCTGTTGGTCTTTGGTAGTGTAAAGTAGCATCAAAGGTACGGGTGGAAATCTCATGTATTACACAAATATATTCCTAGTACGTTATTTTCATTCAAAATATGTGTTTTATGACTGATATATTTTTTATTTTGCAAAATGCTTACTTGATTTTATAATGGTCATGGTTTAAATGGGTATGGAATTACAAGTGGTCATCATAACTCCAGTATTAACAAAACTGCATGTAAAAAGTTTATGGTCTGTGTGTTTAATTTACCAATGACTGTCCAATTTCTGTTTTATATCACCAACTGAAATGTTCTAATGTTTCCTCGTTTTGTTTTTTACTCTTAAACGAATGTTGCTCCTTTGTAAATGGATGTGTTGCCTACGGTGAACAGTAGAATCTCTTTTTGATCAGTTAAAGAAGTTATACCATTTTGCACTCTGATAACTGAAATTTAATTACACTTTTAAACTTATGAGTTAATTTACCGTGGTTGTTTTTGACAATACAAAATTCAGTGTATTTTGTTTTGTAAGGATGTGTTCTTTGTCATGTCATATTCTACAATGTGCTATGATGTGGTGAGGTCAGTCTCAAAGGTGTTACAAGTGTTATATATGGTATTTTGTTTTATTTATTCATACTAATTAGGCTATGATTGCAGTTATAAATTATTTTAAAATTCTATTTCATTCAGCCTATTATAAGCATTGTAATGACAGACCTGCTTAATGTTAAATCTTCAGATTCTGATCATATAATTTGTAAAGATATGAACAAGTAAGAAGTAGATTTACACACTAGATTTACCAGTTTAACATCACCCAAAGCATTTTCCTTGTGCTTTTATAAAAACAAAAAATGAAGTATCCACACAAATAAATCTTTTCATCATGATCTTGCTCATTGTCATGTTGCCGCTGCCACCAGTAGAAGGCGCTGTTGCTCTGCCGGACCATGGACCAGGGACCCTGCGTCAATTATGGCCTGACCATGCGCACGGTCACGGTCAGGCCATAACGCGCGCGTGACCGTGACGCGCGTGCCTGATCAAGACGCGCGTGCCCGTGACGCGCGTGCCTGACCCAGCATTAAAGATCGTCTATATTCGGAAGAAGCACCACGCGGTTTCACTTTAGCTTTGACTGATTTTCGGTCAGATTATTAAAAACGAAGTGGGAGGTGTCGTGCTGCACAGATCGTGTGCGGGGCCCAGAAGCAGAAACAGAAGCAGCAGAAGCAGAAGCAGCAGCAGAAGCATCAGAAACAAGCAGCAGAAGCAGCAGCAGCAGCAGCAGCAGCAGCAGCAGCAGAAGCAGCAGCAGAAGCATCAGCAGAAGCATCAGCAGAAGCAGAAGCAGAAGCAGCAGCAGAAGCAGAAGCAGAAGCAGCAGCAGAAGCATCAGCAGAAGCAGAAGCAGATGCAGAAGCAGCAGATGCAGCTCCTCCTCTGAGTGTCCGCGGTGCAATGATGAAGGATGAACTCGAGTGCTGAGCAGCTCTAACGACCATCAGGGTGAATATTGTTGGTTAAATGCGGTGATATTCGCTGTTAGTTTCTCTTTAGACCAGGGCCTCAGTGTGTGTTTGGTTGGTGCTCGGTGCTGCTGCATTTTAACGCTATACACACCCTTAGCCCAGTGTAAATGAGCTATAATATTGTTTAGCTATTAAATAGTGGCCTTAAATAACAGTGTTTTGTTTTTGTAACAACATTAGTATTAAGAATATATTTTAATGGAGTAAGTATAGTTTAAAAATCTGTATTTTATGCTCATTGGCTGCATCCATGATGTGACTGACAGCTGACTAAAAACAAATAGGTCTGTATAGGTCAGATCTGTTTCTGTGTTGCTTTATTAACTGCGTATGTGTTTGAGATAAGAGGATTAACCAATGGCCTAATCTTACTCAAGTAGTTTTAAGCTGTGGGCACTCACAGTGTAGGTGTATGGACTTGGATGCGTATGCATTTCACACCACTAATTCTTCTATTCATGTGTAATAAACCTGATCTTATCTAAATTGTATTATTTTTGACAAGGGGAAGCCAATGGACGCCATGCCACAGCTGTCTTCATCCCTGCTGCAAGTGTGCAACCAGGATGAAGAAGCGCTGCCCGAAGAGGAAGAATTTGGGGAGTTTAGTGAGTTTCCTGGTGGTGCTGATGACTTTAATTGTTCCCCATGGGAATCTGCATCCAACTCTCCAACTTTACACCCAGATCCCTGCCATGCTGTCTCCATGTTAAATCAGCCAGTTGAGCAATCTCAACCCACATCTACTATGAGTATTAAATCCATGGATGACAAGGCAGCATGTCGAGATGGACTCTCTGAAAAGTACCCCTATGAGGACAAGAGCTCAGTTCTGAAAGCTTGTTTTCTCACAAATGAAACAGACTTTGCAGACTTTTCTGTATTTGGCGAACAGGCAGCACAAGCCTGGTGTTGTGGTCTGGCTGGTGCAGAGTTTTGGGATGGAAGAGAGGGAATGTCTGCGCTGAGACAGAGCTATGTCACCCCGGACGAGGGGGTCATTTTGGATTCTGAACCTAAATCTTGTGCATTCACATCGACAGGCAACATTTGCACCATTGTCAACCACTGTGAGAAAAGAAATAAGTCATCTCAGGACAGTAACAGTAAACCACATCTTCAGGTGGAATGGGGCCATTTTGGAGATAAATCTGCTGACAAGTCTTGTGAGAGTCACAAAGAGAGAAAGCATAGTTTCAATCTAAAATTTTTACGAACTTCAAAAGAAGTAGAGGAAAGAGGAAAGAAAGAAAAAAGTGTTTCAACACTTTCTCAGACAGCAGGGTTGTATGACTTTTTGGACAATGTATCATTTGATGAAAGCTCATCACAGGATGATCCATCTGAGGATTTTGAGCCAAATGTTTCTTCTCTTGCTTCACCAGATGACACTGACACTGATGAATATCCGACTGATGATGAAGAGGAACTGAGGAACTATAGACTTTCTCGATCCTTTTGCAACAATGATTTCATTTGGTACAACACATCCAATTCAGATGTTGATACAGGTCTTTTTTCTGAGGGTCATTTTGCAGCTCAGGAATCCTCTGCTACCTCTCTACTCTCAGAATATGAAGAATATTCTGAAGAAGAACAAGTGTCCAGAGGTGTCAGCTTAGAGTCCCACACTAGCCAAGAACCTGTCCAATTAGCTGAGGGAGAAGTACAAAGTCTACAAGGTCTTCCGCCCAGTGACAGCTTTGCTGACTTTTGCTCAGCACCCTCACAGGAGGACAGACAGTGTGAGGTATTTCCAGACCGCCAGGAGGCCCTTGGACAGCAGTATGATATAACTCGCTGTGAGGTACCTTAAAAAAAAAATGTCACTACAAAGTTAGTTATGTGCTAGATTCAAACATGCTATTTGCTGATTGTTTGTTTGGGGGCAGGTTGTGCTCCACTGTCACGTGCAACAGCTGTTTCTGGCCAGTTTTCCACAGTTGGTCTCAGCTGAAGAAGTGGAGGATCCAGTTTATGGACTAGATATGCTGCTTTTCTTCAAAGATGAAAGTGACCCTGAAGAACAGGAATCAAAACAGTTTGGCTCATTCTGGTAAAATAGTAGCTTGATTCAAAGTTTTGATTGTTTATATTTTAATATTGGAGTTCATTAGATTTCATTAGACTTACTAGGCCATGTTGTGTGTGACTATTGTCTGACCCTCATAGCATCCCTTCTGGCTTAAGATGGTCATCTCAGGACATTCGCTCAGCTTCTGGCCTGCAGTTTCAGTGGGGTGGTTCCCATACCAATATGGGTTTACTACAATGCCTTGGTGTGGACTCAAGGAATATTGTAAGTTTTAATGTTCATAAAGAAGTGCGCCTTTTAACAAGTTGATAATTGTACATTTTACAACTCCTTGGCAAATCTCTCTTTTAGGTTCTTATTGGCTTAAAGAAGCAGCCAGTGGCTGTACCTGCATTAGCATCCCACCGGGTATACAATGACATGATCAAATTTAGTGTGTAGACAAATCTATACTTCAAAAACAAAACAAACACATGCACTTTGTTTTGACTGAAATTATTTGATTTAATTTTAACACAATTTTTCTTCAATAGGGCCAGCTGGAGCCTATCAAGGACTCTTTGTCACCTGTACATTTTTCAGGACAAACTACAGTGACAACACATGAACCTATGAATAGCTAAGACAACACCCTGGGTTTAATAAAGGTAGTAGTAAACAAATAAAAAGCTACAGGCAACGTAGTCACTAACTACAAAGAAACAATGCGATATCTCTTTTTCCAGGATTACCTGTGCCCTGTGCTGAACTGGAGCAGTCAAAGCCTTAGCAGTTCTCAGGATGGTATGTCCCATTTCTATGCCCCACTCTTTTGGATACTGAAAGAGTCTGTTGTTTGGCAGCTTATATTAATCTTGTTCATCCTGTTTTATGACTTTTCCCTTCTGGGGTCGCTACAGCAAATCATATGGCTCGTATAATACGCTGTGAATTCACTAGCTCTTGATTGTAAAGAAAAAAAAAGAGCTACCTCATTTTCAATAAAAATAGGTACAGGTGCTTTATCCCGCTCACTATGCCACTCAACTGTCTGTTACATTCATGTGATTTTGCTGCTATCAGTGCAGCTAATTTCACAAATCTATATACAACTGTGCCCTGAAGCGTCACTTTTACTTAATGGACAAATCAGCAACAAGCGTTTTAAATGGCCTTTACATATATTTATTTTCATAATAATTCATTGCAATCTCACCAACCAAACAAAAACTATTGTGCATGTTTTTAATGATTCCATGTAAAGATTTGGTTTGATTTGAAGTTAGATTAATGTTAAGAGTAAGACCATCTGGGAACAACATTAATGGTAGCACTGTTTGGCATGCCAACATTTATAAACGTCTATTAATTTGTAGCATGTAAACATGTGCAATACAGAATATGTATAAACAACTGAGGCCCTGAATATGTAGTCTTTACTGGAGATGCATAAATTGTAATGGGCGATATTATACTGCAGAGGGCAGCAGCACAAGATCACCCGTTTGTACTCATCTGTACTCAACCATTGAACAGCCAATAAAGTGGATTGAAATGCTTTATTTTAAAAGAAAATAATTAGCCCATAAATGCTTATTCATGGGAAAAATACAAAGAATAACTCAGTTGAGATAAATATAGTAAATATGACAACATATTTTTTATTTTAGTTGTGCCTTCATTGCTGTAAGAGTTTTTCCTATTTCTATCTTCGGACCTATTATTTTGTTAAAACTGACTGATGTGCTGTAAAATACTTGTGAATACTGAAATAAATTTGCTGATTTCTTTTACATCTCTTTGCTTCTGTTGATTCTTGATTACACATCTGTTTTGTGCTAATATCAATAATAATGAATTATAATGATTATTAATACATAATAATGATGTAAATGTCTTCTTTGGCCTTGCCGAAACTGGTGATTTTTTTTTTTTTCTTTTAACCAGAAAAAGACATTTGAGCTGTTTTTTACAAGCCAACATATCCTACTCATATTTCAACTATAAAATGTTGAAACTAAATTAATGAAGTAGTTCATTTTGCCTCTTTTTCCAAATCATTATTATGCCTATACATTTTTTCATATAGGCCTACATTATAGGCCCACAACCGTGAGGAAAACGGTAAATATTAACAAAAAATTATAATACGGCTAAAAGGGTGAAATATTTAGAATGGTAGACCAATCAAACCTGTATGTATCTGTGTTTTTATTTCGCTTATGGTAGTGGGCAGTGAGCGGCTGCCTGCCGAGCACCGGATGCGCACCCTTCCCTTCCTCTCAGCCGGGTTGCCGTGTCTTCCTTCCGGCTTGTTGAAGAAAGTTGAGGGAGGTTCAGCGGTAACTGGGCTTTTACACAATGGACAGCCAGGGAAGGAAAGTGGTGGTTTGTGACAATGGAACCGGGGTACGTGTGCCGATTTTCTTATAACCTCAATCTGTGTGAATGCTGTTTATCCGGGACCGTTTTTATGAACGATTTGCTGAAACAGGAAGTAGGGCTTCTGCGCTAGCGTCAACTGGGTGTGTAGCTGGTTAGCAGGTTAGCTACATTTTCATTCATCCAACCGTGCCGTGAAACTTCAAACAACTGCTTTGCAAGCCCGTTTTTATCTGAAATGCAATTAACTATACGTATTTGTTACATTATTCCACATATGTTAAATTTAGACTTGAATATCGGCCAATATTACTAAACCCTTAGTTGTCATGCTAAAATAGTTAGCGGCTGGTTGGCCATTTTTATACTCTGGTTTATCAGCTGGCTGTTCCCAGGATGGGGAGCCTGAGGCCAGCTGACATAGTGGTCACTTTTTATTCTTGTGCTTTTTGTAGTCCTCGTAATTAGGTTTAATAAGTCTCAGGATAGAGTTTACGCTAATTGCTAATGCTATCAGGCCTGCAAACTCAATTACGCAATGTTTTGCTTCAGATTTTTAAATACCGTAGCAGTGAATTGATTGCTTTTACTTATGAACATAGGTAATTTATATGACTTCTTATTACTCAACAAATTAAGACTCTAAATTTGCTCTGTTGGTAACAAGCGCCTGCCACTGCTGATGAAGCAGCCTGTGCGTTAGCTTTGTATTATTTAATTATATTGGCTGCATTTTGTATTTTTTTAATGAATAATTCATTTTCTTAGACGAAACATTTCTTACTCAGCAGTTGAGCAGGATGTTAGCTCAGCACGGAGCTAAGTAGAGATTTGAGGCGAAAGCAGCCTCTGTGTGAATGAGCAGTTGAAAGGAAATGACTTTGTGCACCGCAGCTAAAGATATCACCTCAGTGTTCTGTTTCAAGACCACCTGTGCATCATCATCTTCACTCTTTTTTCAGTTTGTTAAGTGTGGCTATGCAGGCTCTAATTTCCCCGAGCACATCTTCCCTGCACTTGTTGGAAGGCCCATCATCCGCTCCACCGCCAAAGTTGGAAATATTGAGATTAAGGTATGCCCCTGTCCTGAACAAGAACAGTGTCTTTTGGAACACAGAAATTGTCATCTCTGATAGAGAAACTACATTTTGAAAAAAGTACTTGTTACAAATGTACAACAATAAAAATATAGAATATACAATACAAATCTATATTGCTCATTAACTATCTTAGCATATACCCTTTCAACACCTTTCCTGTCTAGTTTCCCTAATGTTTATATATTTTTTCAATGTCTGCTTCCCTTTTCCTTTTATGTTTTTGTTACTCCCCCTGCTGAAGTAGAATACCCAGAAGATGGTAAGTTCAGGTTGGTGTGTGCCTCCTGTCCTTGCCTGCTGCAGGACGCTGTCATTTTAAGTTTATCTTAAAAATGCTGTATTTTCTATTTTATATATTGGGATTAAGTTGTTTTTTTGTAAATTATTGGACCTACAGTTATTTCTAGTAGTTGAAGGTAACCTACAAATAACACAGTAATAGCCTAGCTGCTACAGCGCTCTGACTGAAAGCTGCTGACAAAAAATGTGATGATTTTAAATAAATGCTATTTTCTAGGAGTTTTATTACATTACATTTTAATACTTAAAATAAAAAGCTTTTGTAACGGTTTGACCCATTCTGTGGATGCTTGATGGACAGTTGAGAGACGGAAGCAGATGTGCTTTTCTTTTAACTTTTTATTGAGACCATATGGAGGCAGTACATTGGGCTGGTACTTTGTTAATGCCAAAGCACACAGGATGAGCTCATAAAATGGCTGTCTTCGGTGGGCTTTTGATGTTTCCAAATGGAACATGAGATGCTTGACTGTGTGGCTAACACAAAACGCTAACCCAGAGTTGTTTATATTTTCATGCTGCTTGCATGCAGCCAGTGAATGGTACTAAAACGAGTGGTTTACGAAAGCTAAAGGAAATCTGGTGTGCCTTAAGGAGTATGCATGGAAACTTAATGTGCATGCAGGACAATTGTTTCTTAGTGAAGGTATAATGTGGGTATAATGTGAGAATCTGCAACTTTTTTTTTTTTAACAACCGATATATCTAACATTCTCTATGTCTGTGTAGTTAGATTTTATCGTTTTACTGCTGAGCTGCCAATGCAAAGATATATTTTAACTGGTTTGCTTGAAATTTTATTCAGGACCTTATGGTTGGAGATGAGGCTAGCGAACTCCGTTCGATGCTGGAAGTCAACTACCCCATGGAAAATGGTATTGTTAGAAACTGGGATGACATGAAACACTTGTGGGACTACACATTTGGCCCAGAGAAGCTCAACATTGACTCGCGCAACTGCAAAATCCTTCTCACTGAGCCTCCCATGAATCCTACCAAGAACAGGGAGAAGATCATTGAGGTATGCTTCATTCCACAGTAGTGCTAAACTACTTTTAGATTTAGATCTATCATGTGTTAACTTGCATACTTGATCTATTCAACCTTTATTTTTAGGTAATGTTTGAGACCTACCAGTTTGCGGGAGTCTACATTGCTATTCAAGCCGTGTTGACATTGTACGCTCAAGGTATGAGATCTTGTTTGATAAAATAAAAGTAAATAATAAAAAAATAATAAATAAATGCTATGTATATGTGTGGCCATCGGGCAAGTGCACATTAGGGAATGCCTACAAATTGATATGGTGTTAACACAATAATGAATTAAAAACATCTCCATAACAATCATCATATCTCATTCAACTTCAAGATTTATGTATTTTCTGGCCCTGCATAAAAATGGACTAATGATTGTCAATAAGATGAACAAAAACAGACCTGAACAAATGGCTTCTCTTCCCATTAAAATGTCTTATAAAACTGATACATTTCACCAAATGCACTGACCCCTTGTGGTGAATGATGTTACTGATCCCATTCTGATATGCTATCTGATGTAAATATAGCCAGGAAATAATAATATTGTACGTAACTTATGCCACTGACATAGAGCAGATCGATAATGTGTTACTAGAAAACACGTGCTGCAGTAAACAGCAGGATGAAACACTTTAGTACTCAGTTTGCTTCTATAATGAGTGATAAAAGTTATTTATCCAACCTTTTTATGACTTACCCAAAATAGCCCAAGATAACCTAAACATTTTCAGTAAGAAAATGTCTACATGATAAATATTGACCCCCACAAAAATTTTGTTCCAGCTTTCATATACTAAACGATAAGTCAGTGTAGCAATTACATGCTTAAAGCTATGCCATCTTTTTTCCAGGGCTGCTCACTGGAGTGGTGGTGGACTCAGGGGATGGAGTGACACACATCTGTCCAGTGTACGAGGGCTTCAGTCTCCCACACTTAACAAGACGTTTGGACATTGCAGGCAGAGACATTACTCGCTACCTCATCAAGGTGCCAACACAGCCATTTTACTCATAATTAACCAATCTTCTATGCACAACTAACTCTATTTTACCTTGGGTTTCCAGTTGTTGTTGCTGAGAGGGTATGCCTTTAACCACTCTGCAGACTTTGAGACAGTACGAATGATGAAGGAAAAGCTTTGCTATGTTGGTTATAACATCGAACAGGAGCAGAAGCTTGCTCTGGAGACCACTGTCCTAGTAGAATCCTACACGGTAATTATACTTCTTTACCTTTAAGTTTCATGAGTGGTCAGTTAAATTGTGCTCTTAAAAACTGGTCATTTTAGCAGGTGTAAATAAATCTAGAACTGCTCCCTCTATGCTACCCTACAATTTATTCCATCAAAGTTAGGGGTGTAACGGTACACAAAAATCATGGTTCGGTATGTATCTCGGTTTTGAGGTCACGGTTCGGTTCCTTTTCGGTACAGTATGGGAACAAAATGCAAAACCATTTCCTCCTTGTTTATTTGTGTTTATTAACCCAACAATTTATTTTATCATTATACAAATGGGAAAATAAATAAATGCAAAGTGCTTCTTGGTAATGCTAATAAGTTATAATTATAATTGTTTAGACCTGGATTAGACCTGGTTCAGTCCTGGTTTAGTTCTGGTTTAAACCTGGGCTAGATCTGGTTTAGATCTGGTTCAGATCTGGTTCAGACCTAGTTTACATCTAGTTTAGACCTGGTTCAGTCCTGGTTCAGTCCTGGTTCAGACCTAGTTTAGACCTGGTTCAGTCCTGGTGTAGAAATGGTTTAAACCTTGTTCAGTCGACAGTCGCACCTGGAGATCCATGGGTCGACACGCACCGTGCAGCCGCCCGCACAGCGCCGCTTTAGCGTCTGCGCGCCTTACAGCTCCTCTTGCCCGGGGCCGTGGGATCAGCCACCACCGACACCCGGGGAGTCCCTCAAGGGAATCTCCCGCACCGAGCGGCTGTCCTTTAAGTTAGACAGTATGGAAGGCATGGAAGCCATGGAAGGCAGGAATTGTAAGTTGGGGATGTAATATTTGGTTAAAGGGTTTTCCCTAAGCACCCGGATCACAAATGGCTTGAATATTAAAGAGCCGAGCCTCAGTGGCTGCATGTGTTGTAAACACACAAACATTGCGTAGTCATTCGTGCTCAGCCCTGCACCGAACCGAACGCCCTGTACCGAAACGGTTCGGTACGAATACATGTACCGTTACACCCCTAGTCACAGTACATACCATAGAACATAAGTGGACTAAGGGGCTGTGATGTCACCCCTGGCGTTTGGCTCCAGTCAAATGAAGCTCACGAGGCTAGCAGTTATAGGAGCAAATTTGAAGCCAGGTCCATATTAGGAATAAAATGGCAAAATAAAAACACCAGAATCATGTAGAGCATTAACAGTTCTGGACCAAAATGACAAGTCTCAGCTACAGGAGAGGGTGACAATTTTCCAATATAATGTGAATTAGAAATTGAGTCCATAAAGCAGAGTACCGTACTTTCCGGACTATAAGCTGTTACTTTTTTCTTGCAGTTTGAACCCTGTGACTTATACAATGGTGCAGCTAATGTATGGACGGATTATTTGTTTGGCAACACAGGTGATGTGCACACTGTGCACACAGTGCACAAAACACCGCTGTCTTTGCGGTAAACACATGGATCTAGAGTTTAGAGATAAAATGAAGTTGCAGCGTTAACTAGCGATGCTGTCAGCGCCCTAAAACAGTTTATCCCGTATAATAAAATAAGTTATGATGCTAAATTAACATTTGTGACTGCGGACGCGTCTTACCCGTATGCATTAAATGCAGACGAATGCGTAGTTGACGAGAAGAAACGTCTCAAAATTCAGTAGCCGGACATCCACTCATACCTGATCCATAACCTAGCCCTGCCCCTGGGAGAGTCTGAAATCTGCTGAAATCCTACGAGACATCGACAAGATACTGGATCCGGCAGAAGTGCTTTGTGCCAGAGACGTGCAGTAGAGATGGGGAGAGACGGGGATTTGCAGATGAAGACGCTCGTTTGATTGTGTTTTGAACAGTTATTTTGAGCTTCATGCACACGGCCTCCTCATGGAAAACAAACTAAGAAATGCAGATGATGCAGCTTTTAAGTTAAAGGCAGTTGATCTGTCGAAGAAGGACATGGAGCTGCAGCGCATAAATGTGGCATCCATGAGTCGACGGTGAGACTGTGGCGACGACAGCGTGACGAACTGACTCAGTACAAAAAGATGACAAAGACGACCCTTTCAGAGACAATAAAAGCAGACGGCCCGAACTTGAAAACTTGAAAATTTTCTTGAAGACATGGACACCTGCAGCTTATATTCAGGTGTATCTTATATATGTACAATTATAAAATTTTGTTGAACATTTGTTGATGCGGCTTCTATTCAAGTGCGCTCTATAGTCCGGAATTTACGCTACATATATACTTTATTCACAAATTGTTCTCTAACTGATGCATATTCAGATTTTTTTAGTCTCTAACTTGTACAGTATAATATAAATCTCTATGAACAGTACAGATTTTGGCAGAATGTTTAGTTGTAAATGTAGTTTTACTATTTCTTCCTTCAATACCGGCAAAAATTGAGTTATTTTCAAACTATAGCTACAGGAACTTTCAGATGTATTAATTTGAGTCCACAAACTGTAGCATAATATTATTTTGGTTTCATGTTGATGACCACATGGCCACTGCTAGCTACTCCTTGAGGATAGGGCAGTGCTGCTGACTAATGTTTTGAAAGGACTCAAACATATGGTGGATGGTGCTTCTCCACCAGACTTGGCTTTCTTTCCAAAAACGTTTTCCATGCTGCAAGAACCACAAGTCTAAATGCAGGGGCTGGAGTGTGTGTTGTACACGCCTCAGTGGGCACATGTTGTGTCTCTGAACGGACTGTGACGAGCCTGTTTAGATGGGCAGGTATTTGTCACATTGTGGGGATGGAATTTATAGGTATATGCTGTCGCTTTGTAGGACCCAAAAATCACGTCCCCATGAGATAGATCCTTCAATATCTGATCAACTATATGGTTTAAAGTTTAGGTTAGGCTAATAATAATTATGGTAAAGATTAGATTTGTCTTAAGGAAATTAATGCAAGGCAATGTGATGTCCCCACATAGCAGCTTGGAAACCCAACTTTTGTGTATGTAGATATGTGAACATGTGTGTGCTTAAACAAGGAGGCCAATGTCAGAGTGGTGCTGAACTGTGTGACATCATTTCCTGTGTAGCCACTTTGCGGCGGTGGCTGGGCCTTGCTTCCTCCCTCTGCCCTCTCAATGAAGCCCTTCATAGAAAAACTCACACATATATTAACATGCACTTTTGATTTTGTTAAGTCTGATTACATGAGTTTTATTTTCACCAAATTACATTTATTAGTGTACCAAAGACATAGATTTAAGGATGACCTTTAAGCTGATGAGAAGAATAGTGCGTCTTGTTCATAGCACATGAGCAGTATCTTCTTTCTGTATTTATACCCTTAGGCTCTTTGTGTTTATATAGTTTCAACTAAATCTGTGCTAATACTTTTCTCCCTCTCCTTTTCATGTATTCTTCCCACTCATCTCCAGCTGCCAGATGGCCGTGTGATCAAGGTGGGAGGAGAGCGCTTCGAGGCTCCTGAGGCACTGTTCCAGCCTCACCTCATCAATGTGGAGGGTGTCGGTGTGGCCGAGCTCCTCTTTAACACCATCCAAGCTGCTGACATAGACACTAGGTCAGCACTACTTTAAACAAAAAAAAACTAAAACATGTATTTATATTTATGTAGGTTAAAATAAAACTGTGTAGTTTTTAGGATAGTGCATTCTGTGTGTAAACCGTGCCTATTCTAAGTATTTTTTTTGTTGTTGGTTTTTTGTTTTAGGTCTGAGTTTTATAAACATATTGTGTTGTCGGGAGGATCCACCATGTACCCTGGCCTGCCCTCACGACTCGAGCGGGAGCTCAAGCAGCTCTACCTGGAGCGTGTGCTCAAAGGAGATGTAGACAAGCTTTCAGTAAGAAACAAGCCACTAACTTTCATGGAATTAAGAGCTTTAGTAAAATTGAATTTAGTTATGGCTTAGGAGTGACAGTGTCCTAGTTGTTCTCTGATTAATGATTGGCTATAAATGCTGGGGTTTTTAGTAGTGAGACCAGGGGGAATTCTTAAGGGTCATTTCCAATTGTCTATAGTCATGGGAACTGGCAACCCAGCTGAGATACTCGTATGAGGCTCATTCTGCTTTCTAATTGCATAGTTGTCTGGCCACATATAAATAACTGGGCCCTCATATATATTGTTTTTCTAATTAAGGTTAGGTCAACATTACAATTGTTGTATTTGCCTTGTATTGCAATTAGATAATGTTTAAGTACCATTTACATTGGCTTGGGTGGAGTTCGAGTCATTCGAGGGAGCGTTACTGTGAGTGATATCTGACCAAAACTTATATCAGGGTTTTGGCTGACAAACTGAAAACTATCAGCAATTGAGGTGTGACATTGGAATAAGCAGTAAAACATTGCTATGGTTAAGAATCACTTATTTAAAGTAAACCATTAGCAGTGTAGGTCTACAACAGGGCTGCATAAATGATTTAATACAGTACATTGTGTGAATGGGCCACAGATTACATTGTACTGAAATGATTGAGAATCCCTTGCTTTATAACTATTGATGCACCAGTGTTCCTGATAAAGCAGTGTCCACTGATCACCACCAGGTGGAGTTAGAAGCCAGCTCTTTTCCTTTTTATCTTATTATGTTTGTATTATATTATAATTGCACTTATCTAAATTATTATAGTAATCTTGCTATATTAAATAAAAATTGGTTAGTACTGGAGCACAACTATTAAAACAATACAGGGGCGTTTACATGTGTTCTGCTGCAATTTGAATGAAGTGTTGTAGTTTGTCTCTGTGAGTTTTGTCAGTTATTGATACGAGTGTTTATGCGATCGTGTTATCATAAATGGAAGACTGAAAACTTCTTCAAAGATGAAAACAAACACTAACAACTGAGCCATCATCAGTTTCTCCTGATTTTTAATTGCGTCCTGCTGCATTTTGTAGAAATTCAAGATCCGAATCGAGGACCCTCCGAGGCGAAAGCACATGGTGTTCCTGGGGGGAGCTGTGCTGGCTGACATCATGAAGGACAAGGACAACTTCTGGCTCACCCGAGAGGAGTATCAGGAGAAGGGAGTGCGCGTGCTGGAGAAACTTGGAGTCACCGTCAGATAAAGCAGTGGATGGACAGGCCATACAGCCACACACCTACAATACACCCACACATCCACAAACACACACACACAAACACGCACACACACACATCACATTTCACCTTACAACCATTGCAGAGTATATATCTACCTTCCCCCCAAGTTGGGCTCAGAGTGTCCCCCTAACTGGTGGGAACACGGCCTTCACCTCCCTGCATCTCGCCTGTTTCCTGTCTCTCCTCTGTCCTGGTCGGGGATTGGCTCACGCTTCCCCTCAAGCCCTGAAAAGTATCCTACATGTTTGCCGATCACACACAAGCCTCTTACTTTCTTTTTAGTAGGTTTAGAAGGGCTAAGGTTGCCCTGCTGATGTAATTTGGAGTCGGAATTATTTATGTGTGTTGTAGTGGTGATGGTTAAAACCAGGAAGTTAAGTTGGATGTTCACTCTGCTTGTTTGCTTACCACTTACACAAGCAGACAACCATTATTTGTTTAGTAAAAAGAAAAAAACATTTTGGTGGTAAACTGCAGATGCCTCAACCACTGCATTATAAGAAAGTTAAGTTTAAATCTTTAAATAAAAATAAAATTGTGGAGTGGATTAATTAATTAATGAAGAGTTCTAAGGAAATGTTATAAGATCACAATCAGGGTCCACATGAAACAGCCACGGGCCGCACTCAGCGTCTGTTCAAGTGTGCTGATCACATTTTTATGTCGGTTTTTATAAATGATATCATGAATTTTCTTGTGGGAGGGGTTCCTCTTATTTGCTTTCTTTTGGGTGTATGAGTTTATATCTTTCAATTGATTTTTTTCCATGACTTTTTGTTGCTGTGCACTATTACCATTGTAAATGGAGTACATTTATGTAACAAGTTCCTCCAGGTTTTTTAATGAAGCATTGTTAATTTCGATAAGGGACATATGCACAAAGTAAACCCCTGAACTTGACAACAGCTGTGCGACGGTACTTCAGGTTTAGGGATGTGCTTTTTTTCACTTTGTTCCTTTGCTTTGCTTCTGCCTCCTCTGGGTTGAATACTGAAAATGGGTGCAAGCAATTGCCACACAATATGGCACCTCTGTAGTTACCTATCTAATATCAGATCTACCAAAGCATGGAGGCAGATTACTAGAGTTTAAACTATTCAATTTGAACAAGTAATGCCACAAAACAGTATTCTTGTGTATCAATACTGTTTTATTCTGTTTGTTTCCCAGTCTTAAATTCACCAACAGTTCGCATTATGCAGACTGGAGGCACTTCTATTTTGAGTAAAACAAATATATATTTTTTCCTCTTTCCATTGATTGTCTATCCAGTGCCAAGTGCAGTTATTGTTAACTGGATCACTCTGTGTCTATATGTCTTTCTATTTTGTCATTTTTTATTTTCTTGTGTTGTTCATAGCATAACTGCCTAACACAACGCTGATTTAAATAAAGAAAAGTGATTTATAAGGAATTCAGTGTTGTATGATTTTTATTTATTTTTCCAGTATTTTTTTTCCAAGGAAAGAATATTTCAAGTGTTTTTCTAAAGAACAAAGATTTGTCAACTGATAAATTTGGCAGCACTTTTGTTCAACTAAACACAAAAGGATTCAACACTGGGACACAGAAGAAGGAAGTGGAAATGGAACGGTGGCAGAGCCCTGGCGCCACTAGAGGAAGAGGCTCTGTTTCCGAGCCTCAAATAAAGATCGCACCCAAACTCTTCCGGACCTGTTCCATTTTAATCCTGGACACTTCCCCTGACCCTGAACTGTTGCCTCTGGCAGTATTTGAAGTGTACAGTGTACATCAGCATCACACACCCAAGTCAAACGCATCCTGTGCAGAAGTGCATGGAACATAACTGTCCTTCTATGGACACAACACATTTAAGTTTTCTTCTTTACCTGTATCATTGTCATGTACACAAAGAAGACCTCAGCTGTACATTTTTTCCACAGGGTGAGCATAGAGAGGTTTTTGTTCTGATCTCAAATGTTCAATAAACTTGCAAGGTAGAAGTACATTTTAAAACTAGCAAATGGGCTTGTCCATGTCCATTGAGATTTCAGTTCTGCTGAACAATCATGTTTTTTGTGTATTTTTAAATGGTTGAAGACAAAAGCACTGATCAGGGTAAAGGCGAGCTTAGTAAACTGCTGAAGGAATTGAGTGGCAGAGCTGTGTGCACCCAAAGAGGGCCAGACTGACCCCATTACCAAAGCAGATATCTTAAATGTTTGCACATGTGGACTGTGATGCTGTTTAAAGCTGTGGAGCTGCTTTGCAGGCCCCCAAAAGCCCTCAGGGACCTTTTTTCTTCTCTACCCCCTCCTCTGTTGTGCTCCATCATTATCGCCCACATGCTTTTCCAGAGACATCCTGAGCGAAACAGCCCCACGTCTTCGATGGCTATCACATGTTCCTGCTGTGGAGAGAGGCAGAGGGGAAAGCAGGAATCGGACTCAAGACTGGAGTTTTACTAGGACAGTGTTTCTCAAACTCCACAGAAAGTAAACAAGGTATCAACTTGGAAAGATTTGTCCTGAGATGATTAAAATGAAAGATTATTAATCTGTGATGAAGCATTTACTTTAAAACAGATATCAAACTGGACTTTAAAAAATATATATGTTTATGCTGAAAATTCTAATAAGTAGACTTAGGCAGAACCCACATGCCAGGGGTGATACTGAGACCCAGTCTGGTCAGGTGTTTTGAATGATAAATAAAAACTAATGGATGTACACGAACTCAAGGTTTCTGTTTTCTCTCTTTATTGGAGGTGGAAAGTAAGACACACATTTTCACTGTTTTTTCTCATAGACCTGGCCACTCCTCCATATCTACAAAGTACTTCCTGTTTCTTCTCAAAAGCAAGAGCTACATCCATCGTACATATTAGAAAGTTATTTTAAAAAACAAAATAGAAATAAAAATGTACAACATACACTTGATATATATAATATAATTTTGCTCTTTTTTTACAGAGGTAAAAATACTAAGCGTAAAAAATGGGTCTAATTCAATTACATGGTGTTTATTTTCCTTTAAATACACAAGAAAATAAAGAGGATGCGTTCAGGCACTTGTAAATGGCTCTGACATGAGGAACGCGCACCATACATGGGACACGATGGAGAATTTAAAGCCAGCAAACACACACACACACCCACACACACATACACTCTCTCTTTCTAGTCTTATGACCTGAAAACTATACCTGAAACCACATGATCAGATTATACTAAATAGGTGTTAGTAAGTGATATTTAGGATCTTCACAATGAATTGTATTTGGGATACTCAGACGGACACATGGCAAGGACATTTTAAGTACTATACAGGGCAGGATGTATGAAACAGACTGGAGAGGAAGAGGAAAAGGGACATCCTCGTGCATTTGGAAATTCACCTACAGTCAGTGACATATCCTTGGCACTATAGTCTAAGATGATACATGGATGTTCACTTGTTTTAATTAATGATGTGATGCATGTTTTTATGTGTATCTTTACCAAGTGTAGTATAATGCAATTCAGATTTGGTCAAGAATTGAAGGTTTAGTGTTATTTTCTCTCATGTTCACATCACATTGACTTTTAACCAAATGCATGATGGGCAATGGTGGAAATTTTTGCACAGACAGAGCAAGAAAAAAATACTGATACATCTCAATAAATCATTACACTATAGATTATAAAAACGTTGATGTAATACAGTATTATCTCATACATATACATTACTTGACTATGTACTGTATACTATATTTTATGAACTGTAAACCATTATGAATAGATGCTTGAGATAACGCATTTCATTCTGGATCTATATACACTGTGTTTCATTTATTGAGATGTACCTGTAATCTGAATAGATGTAACTGCTGTGATTCTTACTACACAAATTTTGCCTATTATTAAAAGGATTTTTTTTTTAACATCAAGTCATAATGATGTAGTATTTAAATATTTTGGCAAACAAAATACAAGTCACCACACTGACAACTACTGTAAAAAGGAGTGATTGATTTCTGCTTTTGTTAATCATACAGCAATGACAGCAAAATCACTAGCAATTAGGTTTCATACCTGAGGTCTCTTTATATAAATATTTTAGTTGTACCACAGTTTTCAGGGACAGTTTGAAACATTGTTGGCAGCAGATTTTCTTTTCAGAATACTGATTTGTAATTGGTTGGCTCGACTAAAGGGTGGGACCTAAAGAAAGGAAGTGATTGTACATCGCAGGCAACTGGAGTCCTTATTTATCACACTCAAATGTGTTGTGTATAAAAATAGTTTACACATGTTTTTGACAGTGTAATGATGCTGATTGCTTGGAGCCTAAACCATGCTCATTTTCTCTGACATCGACTGGGTTTTGGGGGGTTGAGTTTGAGCATCTCATCTCCTTTTAAGGCATAACAGGCACCAATTTCAAAGTATACATTGATTTATTGTTCCCCATTGACATAGACCAGGTTTTTGTGAGTACTGGATGAATCTAAATTGCCCAAGGTACACTACAGTAAGCCCAAACATTAAATTCAACGTAAGAAAGTTCGTCTAGGCACAGTATGAAAAGGAAACAGATGCTAAAGGTTTAACTTGGAGCACCGTCTCTAGTAATTGCTACCAAGGATCACTTCACTGGTAGTTTATTTTATTTCTTTTTTTGAGAAAATAAATAATTTAAAAACACTACTCTTTGGGATATTAGATGATTAGGATGAGCAGAGTACCACACGTCTTTCACCCAACAAAATTGTTGGCAGAGAGCAATGCAATCTATATACATGGGCTAACCATAAGATGCAGAGCAGACAACAAAGGCCTCAGCACATGTTGTATACATTCACACACATATCATCAAATGACACACACACAAATCTGCATACAAACTTAGAGAGGTGTAGTGTCAGACTTTTCTTCAAGCTGGAGTTTAGCTGGGTGGGCCATAGTATTGGAATAGAATATAAATAAAATGGCCATGTACATTAAAAGAAAGAACAAAAAAGAACGAAGAGAAATAATTCAAGTTCTTTGACGCCACGTCAGTGTACAAAGTATAAAGTACCTGCATATGTTATACATGACATATAGGTCTGCTATAAAAAAGGCCCCCTGAAAAAAAGCTCTCTCACTACAAACAGAGCATGAAATGGCCATGTGGAGAGCTGAGAGAACTGTTTGCCATTAGGGGGAGCTTATCTTCCCAGGCTGTTTACAAAATGCACCAACTGCTTTTTTGGCTTATTTCAGTGTCTGGAATATGTAAAGAAACCCAGAGAACCAAGGCAAAAGAGCGAGCAGCCATAAAACTTTGTCCCCATTTGTTCCCCATCCTTCCATATCCCTGTGCTTGCGTTGGGTAGTTTGTCCTCTAAAAAGGTTTCCAAGTGCGGTGGCTCAACTCATGGCCTTGTGGCGTCCTCCGCAGCAGCCACACGCTAGCCCCGCCCTGTGGCAGGCATGGAGAGGGGGGTACAGGCAGAGGCAGGGTGCCACCAAAGACAAACCAAACAGGGCTAGCCAACGCGTGCCCACCCTGCCTCCACCACTTCCCTCACTGCCATCACAGGAGCAGGGGTCAGAATAGTCCCCCTCCGGGTCGGACATGCAGTGGTACAGCATGGTGTCTGCCAACCACATGCAGCTGACCCGACGGATGCACACCCGCACTGGGTCTGGGGCATCCTGGCACCGGCCCCTGCGGTTCTCCGAGAGGTAAAAGGCCTCACCACAGTGCTCACACTGGCTGCGGTCCATGCCATCAGGTTTCCTACCCTTTCCACCGTTAGTGGAGGGAGAGGAGCCTGGAAGGTACGGGCGCGGCTGAGTGGAGACCACAGGTGTGAAGCCATGGTGACAAGAGCCACTGTGGCCCTTATTAGACAAGGGTCCGAGAGCAGGGTCAGAGTCTGAGGGGGACAGGGCTGGTGCAAGGGGATAAGTGTAGTAGTCTTTCTGTGTCTTAGCAAAGTCCACGTAGGACTCTGTGTCTTCCATTTGGATGAACTTGTCCCGCACTGTGGCATGGCGGTAGTCCTCATAACCAGTGAGCCAGGAGCGCTCTGACCGCCCGCTGTGCAATCGCTCTGTTGTTTGCTCCCAGGTGCGTTCCCGAGGGTTAATGCGAACTATTTCTTCATCCTCTTGGAAGGTGACGCGCCGGGGGATTCGAGACAGCGGCTGCAAACAACCAACACTTTGTTTACCAGATACACAAGAGATTATCAGCAGCACTACTGCTTTAATAATAATAGTTATGTAGCACTTTTTTGGACACTAAAAGACACTTTACTAAAATGCTGTTAGCTTCAGTACAATACTGCTCTATTAAATCTATTAAACATTATAGTAAGTGTTTTTGGGTCTCACTTGTTCCAGGAAGTAGTGGTCTGAGAGGCGATAAGGGTCATGGAGGTCATGGCGAGGGTAGTCATGACGATGTCCCAGCATACACCGGTGTCTGTGAGGAAGCGGTGAGGACTCAAGCGGCTGCAAAGAAAGCTCCAGCTTTTGGGAGGAGTTGGATGAGCTGTCTGTGGCGTTCTGTCAGAGACAAACAAACACAGGATGTGGGATGAAAGTTGAGTTTTGATTGGAGACCCCAAACAAATACGAGGTTCGAGAAGACGCCACGATTGGACAAACAAAAACAGGACGCAGCAGCAAAGCTCTGATTGGGAAAAACAGGAAACCTGAACTATGTTTTGCAAGCTACGTTACATTTAACTCAAGTGAAAACTGTTCTCGCATGTTTAAACTTTCAATAAAATATGCAATCAAAAGCTCCACACAGAGACCCCACAGTATAACATTTTCAGCCTCTCCTCCTCCCTCTCATCATGCAGCCATACAGTTTCGCTCTTTTCTTTTTACTTGTGCGTGGTTTAATACTGCGCCTCTTTTCCTCTGGGCTGTCAGGAGCTTTTACTCAAACCTGGGCCAGAGAGCAGACATGCTGCATGTACAGTATATTAGACAAGACACCATTTCACTGGGGCTCTTTGGGGGTCCTCTGGGGGCAGCAGAGAAGACAACAGACAGGCAGGTGTGCTCCTGCCATTCTGTCCCTCCAAATGTGAAATGACCAATCAAACAGGTGTCAACCACGTACCGTTTAGAAAGATGTAAAATCTGCATTAACTAATCTTTAAAATGTGAAGTGAGATGAATATATATATATACGTTTTAATTTATATATTTTTTTATTTATATAAACTATTACTCTATGAAAATTAACCATATTTCCAAATGGTATGCTTGTCTTTCACCCCAGAGGCTAAAACCAGCACCCAGCACAGGGCACTATATGACCTAGATCTACTGTCGGTGTGTCTGCTCAAGCTATCCCCATTATATCCCTGCTTAGTGTCCAGTGCTGCTCTCCCCACATGGATACCACCATGCAGAGAATTTCCCCCAGCTTTCTTACAAAGCCCTAAAGCAGCCAGCCAAAAATAACATGACATGCTCCACGCTCCGCCCCCCTGGAGAAGACATTACCGAGGGAGGAGCCAATACAGTTTAAACGGGTTCTTGCTCTGGCCTCCACAACTGCGACTAATTCAAAACACAGACCAGATTTCTGCTGGAAGAAAAGAGGCGAGTTTTCTATCTGAACCATCTTCCACTGTGTATTAATGCCTATGGCTGGACAAGACACGCTTTAAGTTCTCAAGTTCTCTTAAGTGCTCGAGAGAATTTAGAATTAAAGATTCCTGTACAGCTCTACCGGGGGTTCTCCTCTGGTTGCTCAGTATGTGAGCTGTCATTGAACCAAAGTAAAGACAGCAAAAAGGACGAAGGTTAATGCAAGAGAAAGGCATTCCTTTAGGAAACAAATCCACCCGTATGTCTCCTCACTATCCTGTGCTGTGCCCACAGGCTGTAAATCTGCCATATGATTTCCCCTGTCCATGAAAGTGACTGCTAACTTTAGGAAAGGTCATTTACACATGCCAGGAAGAACGTAAAGCAGGCCTTAACAAATGCATCCTAATTTACAACTGGTGTTTCAAAATGGGATTGCAACAATGTTCTTGGGAAATGTTAGAATCTTTGCCTCAAGTTTCCTGTGAACATCAATTTTACTGAAGCAGTTGTGACTAAAATAAAAGAGGACACTGTTTTATTTGAAGAGAATTATCTCTTAATGACAACACTAAACAGATCATGGCTGAAAAGTTAATGGTCAATTTCACAGTTTGCTCCATCCTCTGACAGCATTGGCTCCCCTGTTCCTGGTGTGTTTGTGTGCCTCTCTGAGGCGGCTGTACACTCCCAGCAGAGCACCTATTAGTCTTGGCCCTTACAGACAGCCCAAGTCAAAGATGAACCACGAGGCACTTCCTCTCGTAAATCACCGGCTCCACGCTAAGCTGGGAAACAGCTGCTAGCTGCTAGTTTGGTCGCTCTGCTCGTATTCTGCTGGGAGGGTGGGGGTGTTACCAGTGGAGAGGGAGGTGGTGGGACACAGGAAGTGACCCCGTGACCTGGCCTGCTGCTCATGGTGTTCAGTTACAAGCATGGGGGGAGGGACTCCTCCATGCTTACTTAAGATAGAGGGGCCTTGACACGCAAAAACACACACTTATCATGTATAGTGGCAGGTCATTGGGAGGGGGTCCTGCATTATGTCCGAAAATATGTCCTGGGTACATATACAGATTTAAGATGCATAGCGCAACAGTAAAATCTGGAGTAAACTTTATCATTTGCGTCTTTAAAAAATATGAATAATACAGTCCGACTTCTGACAGCTAAGTATAACTAGACTCTAATTTACAGACATAAAGACATAATTTCACAGGCACAACCAAAGCAGCAAATGTAAAGGGAAAGGCTTACAGTGAAGACATCGTCGTCACCAAGTTCGCCTTCTGTTTGGAGTGCTGTAGATGAAGTTGTTGAGCCTGAAAAAAGAAATGTCCTCGTAAAATGCACAGTGAAAAGACTAAAGAATAAAAAGCACTCATGGATGTTAAGAGTGATGTATGCACCTTCAGCCAGGTCCTCAATAGCTTTCCGAACTCCTCTGTCAAAAGCCCTGGCATCAGCTGGACTCTGGAAGGACAGGCCACACCTTCGGTCCTCCACTTTCCAGTGGTGAAACGTAGGCGTAGCGATGGTGTACACCAGGTCCTTCCTCAGTGGACAGTCCAGAATCACCTAAGAGCCCAGCATGCAGGTCAACAACAAACAACAGGCTACGCACATAGGCAACTAAGTGTGGAACACAGATCTAAAGCCAGAATAATACACAGACCAGGCCTGAGTGTGCTGGTGCCACAGAAAGTGACAAAAACCCAGGAAGAGATGAGGGGGCATGTTGGGCATGTTACAGAAGGGACGAGGAGAGGGGACGAGG
>KN497282.1:14203-28774 GCA_000787155.1 Scartelaos histophorus | reverse complement strand
AAAATAAAATAAAATAAAATAAAGACAACCAGAAGCAGGACTATTATGCCACGTAAACACCAAATCCTGATTGAAAGTAAGAAGTGCCTACTTTGAATAAATAGGGATTATACAAAGGTGCTGTGTGTGTTAGTAACATTATAAATAAATAACCACATTGTCTTTTAAATGATGCAGGAACTTAACTACTGTGCAAGAATACACAGAGACTGAAACTAGGTTATGTTTGGTTCCACACGGGTTCATTCATAGTCGTGATGTTTTCAGTGAGAAGTAATGTAATAATGTAAATGAAGGTGAGGAAAAAGTGTGTCCAAACTTTTGACGTGCATGTGTGTGAATGTGGCTGTACTTTGTCACGATTCTTCTCCAGAGTTACGACACACACACACACACACACACACACACACATTCAGCTGATATTCTTCTGCTCTCTCCCACAGCACAGAGGAACATATACACAGCTCCTCACACATGCAATATAGATGAGCGCAGTCAGTGTACTGTATGGAATCATGTATTATTGATTTCATAACGATGATTCTTCTCCCCACAAGACCAGACAATACGCTCGAGCAGGGTGAATTAATGAAGTCGCCTGACAGAGCGGAGAGAAGCTGGACACTGGGAGGTAAAACACAGGAGAAATGTGTTCACCTGTGTTATGGTACAGGCACAAAACCATCAGCCCACTGTGGTAGAATTACACTACCACAGTGGGTATGAGTAGGCTGCATTACTCACTGCTTTATGGGTCTGTATCTGTATTAAACCAACTGATTATTGTGAGCCAAATCAGAATGTTCCCTGCTCAAAAACAGATCTGCAGTTGTGTTTTCATTCACACACGTTTGAGTAGCTATTTATTATTAATTTGTCTACATCTCCAAAGCTCAAAACCCTTTTTTAAAATTATTATTCATGTTCACACACATAGTCAGCAAACCAGAGCTTAAACAGGGATGTCAAAGAAACAAGGGCACAAGAGAGAAAAAAAAAGAGATTGAGGGTTAAAACTATCCAACTGATTCCATTGAAGGCTCTTGGATTTTGAAAACACAGTGGAGCACTTCCTGTATTACCACATGACATGACAAAGGTTTTCAGTTTGAGAGAAGAACTCAGCCTAAACACAGTTCCATGCTGCTATTCTGATATTGGAGTAGCGGAATAATATTTTTCAAGCGTCCCACTACTCCAACATTAGTTTTTTTTTCATTGTCGGAGTAGCAGCGCTTTATTATTTTTAAAAGATTCTGCTTTTCTGACATGAATAATATTAATGTGATAGCCTATACTTTGCACTCCCGTATATAATAAGATACTTTGGCCACAGAGATGAAATCAGACGAAATGTGAAAATGTCCTAACTGAGCTGTGGGATGGGTCATGCATTTTAAAAAAGAACATTGGCCTTTTTGGAAAATATCTCATGTAAAATGGAGACTGCATGGGTCCTTTGTGCTTCATTTATTTCGTCATGCAGGCGTCTGCAGAGAACACCTAAATAAAAAACCAATTAAGTGTCGAAACAACGATACTAAAAAGTGAAACTGTCTAAACAGAGGTATGTCGTAATGAAGGGATATCGGAATATATCGACGCAACACAACTCCAGGTATGTTTATGATGAGGAAACAACATTAGAATGTCAGAAAATAGCGTAATATGGCTATGCTATTATTGTAGGGAGTATTATACCTCTCATGACCAAGGCCAGATAACAAGCACCAAGCTGAAGGTGTCATTATCTGTTGTCATTTTTTTTCACCATAAACATAAAGGTTCTGATATTTCTTTTAAATATGTTGCAGACATGTGCCGTGTATGTGTCTCCCATGGGTGCTGTCCCTGGGTGTCGATATGTCCTCAAAATAATGTGTGTCTCCCTTGGGTGGTGTGCCAGGGTCCATACATGTCCCCAAAATTTGGTGTATGTCTCCCATAGGTCCCTGGGCACATACATGTAATCACAGTGTGGTGCATGTGTCTCCCATAGGTGCTGTCCCTGGGTGTTTAAATATTCTCAAAATAATGTGTGTCTCCCTTGGGTGCTCTACCAGGGTGCACAAATGTCCACACAATTTGTTGTGTGTCTGTCATAGGTGCTATCTCCGGGCACATACATGTCCTCACAGTGTGGTGTATATGTTTCTCATGGGTGCTACCATGTCCTCAAAGTAATGCGTGTCTCCCTTGGGTGCTGTGACTGGATGCAAAAATGTCCCCACAATTTGGTGTGTGTCTCCCACAGATGCTACCCCTGATGATATGTTCTCAAAATAATGTGTCTCCCTTGGGTGCTGTACCAGGGCACACACATGTCCCCACAATTTGGTGTGTGTCTCCCATAGGTGCTATTCCTGGGTGTCGATATGTCCTCAAAATAATGTGTGTCTCCCTTGGGTGCTGTACCAGGGCACACACATGTCCCCACAATTTGGTGTGTGTCTCCCATAGGTGCTATCCCCAGGGTCATACATGTCCTTACAGTGTGGTGTGTGTGTTTCCCATGGGTGCTATTCCTGGGTGCTGACATTTTCTCAAAGTAATGTGTGCAGAGTTGACATGGCTTGTTGGTGTCTCCCTTAGGTGCTGTCCCTGGGTGCAGACGTGTTGCCTGAGTACAAGCTGCAGGCCCCTCGGATCCACAAATGGACGGTTCTTCACTACAGTCCGTTCAAAGCCGTGTGGGACTGGCTCATCCTGCTGCTGGTCATCTACACGGCCATCCTCACGCCGTACTCTGCTGCCTTTCTACTCAACGATCAGGTTTGTCCACTTCAACATCTCATGAAAATCTTCTACCAGTAACACTCACTATGTTTAAACACACAGAGGTCAGAGTGCACCAACTGGCAAACTTAAACACCTCAAAACACCTCCACATCAAACACAAACCTACAGATAAACTACATCAATCGTTTGTGCATCGTTTGTGCAGCAAAAAGTTTCATTTGTGCTGCTTTAGTTTTGGAGATATTAACGATTCTTTTATAGGTCATATTGGGGTAAGGCAATCCCCAAGAAGCTTCAAAACGCCCTAAAACACCCAATACGGAGTCACTAGTTTGTGTTTCATATGTGCTATTCTGGTTCTTAAAATATTAGCAGTTTTATTTTAGGCCAATTGCATCATTCACAGCCCCTAAAAATGTTAAATAGCCTCAAAACAGGCAGAAAATTATATGAAATGTTTGTATTTTGTTTGTGCTGTGACAATTTTTGCTTGTGCTTGTATATTTGTAAAATGATTAATTATTATTTTTGCGGAAATTATATGACGTAATTTCCACTTAACTGACAGCAGGGGCTTTAGCAAATCTCAAAACTAGTGAAGATAAATGATCTCAGGCTGTGGAAAAGTCTGTATCAGTCTTGGAAATTATATGACGTAATTTCCACTTAACTGACAGCAGGGGCTTTAGCAAATCTCAAAACTAGTGAAGATAAATGATCTCAGGCTGTGGAAAAGTCTGTATCAGTCTTTAATAACCTACTTTTGATTCATATTTTATATAATAATACAGACTTTTCCACTTTCTCCACTGACATCGTTTATCTTCACTAGTTTTGTGGAGTTTTGCTAAAGCCGCTGCCCTCAGAAAGGGGAAGTGACATCTATTAGGCTGACCCTAATTCGACCTATAAAAGATTCGTTAATATCTCCAAAACTAAAGCAGCACAAACTAAACTTTTTGCAGCTCAAAACAGCACAAACGATTGACCCAATTCTAGGTCATTTTAAAGCATTTTGAAGCTTCCTGGAGGGCTGGTTGACCCTAATACAACCTTTAAAAGAATCATTAATATCTCCAAAACTAAAGCAGCACAAATAAAACTTTTTGCAGCACAAACGATTTGCAAATATTCGACAGTTTTTGTGTAGGTGATGGGGGCAAGTTCACAGAGGTCCTCAAAACCAGCCAGACCACTCATGTCCCAGTGACGTCGTGCTCGGGGTGTTCTCCATGGTGGAATGATCTGGAAGCTCAGTCAAATCACAAAATCGATTTAAGCTTTGACTTAGACAAACTTTATTGATCAACAAGGGAAATTACACAACTCATTAAACCGCACATTTTCAGGAGCCACTGATCAATACGAGCGTCTATTGTCCTTTGTAGGAGTTTGATTTTCAACAAAAAGGTGAGAGTGACTAACGGAAATATTCTGAGTCTGTGTTGAGACTTGATTAACAGCACAAATCATCATCTCACCTGTTATAGTTCCAGCTAAGTCAGCGCTTTCTGGCCTGATTGTGTTAAAATAAAACTCAGATTAAAGTCAAACACGCCTCAGACAGAGCAGTGCATACAGTTAGCGTCACACCAATAGGGAATGTTGATGATGTCAGTTGCGTCAGAGCATCAATACGTGCGAACGAGGGCTACAGCTGTAACTAACATGTGACGTCAGTGTTGGCAAAAATAGAAAAGCAAAACTCATGTATGTTAAAACAGAGCAGTTCTGCAAAATCAGCTTTTACTTTTTAACCATCTTATAGTTGTTTTCCCTTCTCATTTACTTTCAGAAGTTGTATTTGGAGTGATACGATCTTTAATTGCTTATTTTCAACCATCTGCTCTGGACCTGCTTAGTTCTCCAAATGTATTTTCTTAATTGGTCATATGTGTAGGATTCTGCTGTGTTGCGTATTCATTTAGGCGCAAATGCAAAAAAAAATAAATAAATCTGCTGCTCACAAGGAACCAACAGACGACTCTTTGTTGTGATGTTTACAGAGACGTTTGCTCCCACCGGGCACCACAGTTTTCTAAGGCAGAAGTCAGTGCATTTGTTTATTTTATTAAGTCTATATTAAGTCTTAATATTAAAATGTGCAAATTATAGCACAGTGATCCAGGTGTTATAGCCCCTTTCAAACCTTTTGTCATCAGAATGTTTAAAATTCTGTGGAGGCAAAATGAAGCTAACATCATATATTTGCAATGATTAACTGAGGAGCAGATCTAAGTGCTAATGGTTTTATGATATAATAACAAAAATAAGCAACTATTTTGAATGTTTAATGTACAAATTTTATTTACTTTGCTTCTCTGTAAAGAAGGATGGAAGAAAATACAGTTTTCTAAGTTTTCTAAGTATTTGGGCTTCACAAAAATGATAATTTAGGATGAAATGTGTAATATATCTGTAGATGAAGTGAAAAACTGTTGTGGGCTCAACATCTCTGTGAGGATTTGTCTGATAAAATCTCAAAATGTGGATTTTGTTGTTAAATGTCGTTAAAATGTTTAGTGTGGATCATAAACTCTTAACAAATAATGTAAAACACAATTCTAAGTGTTTTTAAACTGGGCTCTGAGTCACTCACATGGATCTGAGAGATCTGACTTATCCAAATTGTCCTTGATTTTTCATAGTTTGTGATATTCTGAAATTAATCCCTGTTTTTCTATTAAAATCACATTATGTTCCACTTCAATTCCCTCCAGCTGCCTCCATTCTGGAATTTCTACATTTTCTTGACCATTTTTCACAGGGTCTATAGATTATATAGTAGACTCGATAGGCATTTGATTTTCAGCCATGTTTAGTTCCTTGCACTGCAGCACTGATAAACACTGCAGCTGTGGTAGTGTTGATCCAGGCGCACTGGAGGCACTGAAGGATGGTACAATAAAGTGTACCTTAACCTTAACCTCCCAGAGCGTGGAGAGTCTGACGGAGCTGACAGGACCACCTGACTAATCACCCACTCCTCACCCAGGAGAGAGTCTGGGGCCTGTGACACCTCTCACACAGACTGCCACTTTACCCTTGACAACATAAGTACAGAAACGTCTCCTTCTTTGCCTGACCAAAAAGAAATAATGTTAAAGCTATTCAAAAAAACATGACAGCATGAACGCTGGTGGGTTTGTTTGACACTTCTTCAGGCACTGTGCAGCAAACTCCCTGCCACTGTGGAGTCATATGAAAAACAGAAGCAGATGCACAGACTGTGTATAACAGTCTAGTAACCATCACGGTTACAAATTTAAGAGGGAGCATGGGCGCAAAGTGGTTGTCATTCAGGTCTTAAAAGTCTTCATATTAACCTGCTCGACATGATCCGAGTGCTTTTTCTGCTATTCAGTTTGTAAATCAAAATATGAACATTAATAATACACAGAAAAAAGAACTTTACTAGAAAAAATCCTCATAACAATTTGCACTTAAGTTGCACTTAAATTTTACTGCTGTAATATCAGGTAGAATTTAATTGTCAGTGTTAAGTAAAATGTACTTTCTATCATGATTAACAGTCATGAATTTATTTGTTAATGAGTAAATGTTACTGAAAGTTAGAAGTCATATTGTAAACAAATTAAGTAAAATATCATGTCACCAATGTGACATGATATGTGACACCAATGAATTATTATTATTATCAATTAAGTAAAATATCATGTCACCAATGTCATAATTATTATTATTAGCATTGCTGTGATGAAATAATATAAAAATATAAAATACATATATGTCTCGTATTTACTGATGTATAATAAATGGTAAATTAGCATATTTTTATATACTCACATACATACACTCATATGCCAACTGTCTTGCCCAAGGGCACAATGACAGTATTTATCTGCACCTCCAGCCTGTGGGTCAGTGGATCTGACAGCTCAACCAATGATTGGTTGTGATGATGATGTTTTTGTTTTTTTTATGTCGTGAGCGGGATTCAAACCACCAACCTTCTGATCAGTGGACACGCTTTTACCAACTACCACCAGCTCCTGCCGCCCCTGGCCCCAAATGAGCAGCTTTTCTTTGTCTAGAAGGACTTTATTATCTCTTTCAGTGTAAACATATCCAGTGTCTGCTTTCCCCAAGGTCACTCTCAATAGTGTCAGCGACAGGTTGATTAAAGCCTTTGTTTTTAAGCACTCGCTCCCTGTTGCCCTGCTGACCCAGAGGTGCGAGCGGGAGGGGCTTGGACCTTCAACAGCCCCACTCCCACGGATCTATAATAAAAACTGAATAAAGCACTCCCCCTGTGTCCCAGCTCCAGATCAACCAGTGGCTGCTCCAGGTGCTGCAGCTTCCAGAGCTTGGGCCCACAAAGAATTCTCCCTTAGAGCACAATGCATTTTGGGAATTCAACCTGCCAATGTTCGGTTGACTGGGCATTAACCACTTTCACAAAGGTCGGATTTAGAAAGATTCTTTTCTATTTTCATATACTTTTTAATATGTTTAAATGATCAAAGCTTCTAAAAGTGATCTTAGTCAGACTTAGCCTAGCCAGAGCTAATCAAAGCTGCTCTCCTCTGATTGGTCTAAAGGCTCCACAGCACATGCACGTTACAAACATCACTCGGGTGGGAGGAGCTCACCCGGATTGAGGAAGTAAATGTGGAAGAGAAAATAGTTTGGGGCCCATGTGCCAATGAGCACAGTCCGACTGAAAACAATATGACGCTTCACCTTCAGATGTTATTATAACTCTGTGCTCACTTCTGATTGGCCCTTTGGTTCCTGGTTGCAAATTAGCTGCTATAACTGCCGACCTCGATGAGCTTCATTTGGCTGCAGCTGAATGCTCTGGATGACGCCAGACTCACGTAGTCCACTTCTTTATAGAGTCTATGAGTAGGCAGCATTACTCACTACTCACTACTGTCACGGTGACTCAGCAATTGTTTAGTAAAATTTTAAAAAGTAAAAATGAAAAGTGACTCTAAATGTGTGTTGCTTAGGTAACAGCACAGCAAAATGTGTCATCTTTGTGTTTTAAATTACCAGCTGCTCCTGACTTTCAGATGACTTTATCTGCAATTTAGCAAGTGCCAGTAATATAGGCCAGAGCAGTACTACGTATAAAGTACAAACAACATTTATAGAACATCACATGACACAAACTATGAAGGGACTGTCCCATGTGCACCACCAAACTTTTGCACGCATCATGGATTCTAATAAGTACAGAAATAGAAAGCAAGAAGTAAGAAGTGCTTAATTGCAGTAGTTGGCTAGTACAAGTTGTAGTATTGTTGATAGTAGTAGCCGTAGTGTAGCAGTAATTGTTATTCTTGTAGTTGTAGCAGTTTTAATATTAGTTGTTCTAGTTGTTCTGTAGTTTTTACTAATTGTAGTTGTAGAAGTAGAACCTGTAGTTGTACTGTAGTTACTATTGTTATGGTAGTCATAGCAGTAGTTGTAGTAGCCGGAGTAGTTGTAGTAGTAGTTGTTCTTGTTTTAGTTGTAGTAGAAGTAGTAGAACTTGTAGTAGTTGTTATTCTTGTAGGCTCGTAGCTATTGTAATCTAGTAGTTGCTGTAGTTGTAGTAGAAGTGGCAGGTGGTGTAGCAGTTGTTTTAATTTTAGGAATTCAAATCCAAATTATTTCTATAGCACGTTTTACAAACAAAGCTGTTTCCAAAATGCTGCACAGAGAAAATAAAATGAAGATAACAGAAAGGCGAAAAGCTAAAAAAAAATTGACCATACCAGTCATAAAACAATAAAACCAAAAGAATAATAAAATAGCAGCAAATAAGTAAAATTAATCAAATAAATAAAAGACACAAAGGACCACACAACTCACCCGGTGTTACTACTATGGATCATAGTAGGGAGGAGGAGTCATAGTAGTAGTAGTAGTAGTAGTAGTAGTAGTTATCATTTTTGTAATTGTGGTAAGTTTTAGGTTTTTTAGTTTAGTTTTTACTTATTTAGTGTCGTGCACCCCGCATGAGCTCATAAGACTCATGAAACATTTAGCAGACAGATCACATATCAAACATAAAGTGTCCTCTTACGGAGCTTCCAGGATTTCAACACAAACTGGCGTATTTGTTTAAATGTAATGTTTTCAAAATGGCTCAATCTCTCCTCATCAGACAAACCAAACAGACACTAAGACACCTGAGACACAACTGACTGCAGAGGTCACCAAGGACAGAAGTATAGAAAATACAGCTCATTTTTAGTGTCCTTTGAGTCACACAGGCCACATGAGCTCCTCCTCTGGGAGTGATGGAAGTGTCCACACGTCAGCTGGACACATACTGACCTCTGACCTCTGCTCAAGTTCAGAGTGACAGAAGCTCCAGGACCAAAGCCGTCTTTAATTAAAAGGAGTTGTTGAAGTAGCTGTAGTTGTTCTGATATTATTCATTGCAGTTGAAGTTTAGCGCGGTTTATTTGGCTAAAATACATTCTACACACATCCTACGTACACAGTAGTATCTTTTTATAGGCCTTCATTTTATCTTCCTATTCCCACTTTGAGCGCATCTTTCTAAATCCTGCACTGAAGATGTTTCTTAGCTCCGAGCTCTTTTGAAGTTCCTCTGAGTGTATGCTAATCAAGTTTAAAAAGTGCTGCGGCTAATCCCTCTGCCACACTATTTTTAGTCTGATGCTAAAGAGCCCGGCTAACCCCCCCCCCGCCCCCGTGCCGGGTGCTCCCTGTGCTCTCTGTGTGTGCAGGAGGAGCAGATCATGCAGAGCTGTGGCTACTCCTGCTCCCCTCTCAACGTGGTGGACCTCATCGTGGACATCATGTTCATCATCGACATCCTCATCAACTTCAGGTGGGTCCTCACAGGAAAGGCACAGGATGGATCTGTGCTGATGCTTTCACACAGGAACAGGGTGCAAAATGTACTTTTCTATCATTAACAGTGATCCAAAAAACATGTATGTTTGAGTAATCTAGTGATCTCTCCCAGGCCTGAGTCAAACTTATGGTTAACAATATGATCCCACCCCTCTTGTACAAGGCTCCGCCCACAAGCTTAAGTCACCGATACTCCCACATGACATAAATGCAAAAATATACCAAATATACACTACAACTTCACAAACCTGATGTTGTGTGCAGTAGTTTCATTAGCAGGATGCACGCTGATTGTGATAGTGCTCAGAAGGGGGACTGACTTAGGGCAGAGAGCAAAGGGAGAGGGTACTCAGTCAAAATTAAAAGTGAAAATTCAGAAATACCACATTCAGATTACACACGATACAAGATGTAGATTTTTGCCATTTTTAAAATAAAATTTCATAGCTTTAAAATAACAATTTCAATACTCTCTTGTGTATTATATTCTGGACATTCTGGACATTATATATTGTGTCGTGTGGTCAGGACCACGTATGTGAACTCCAATGACGAGGTGGTGAGCCATCCCATAAAGATCGCCGTGCACTACTTCAAAGGCTGGTTCCTCATAGACATGGTGGCTGCCATCCCCTTCGACCTGCTCATCTACCGCAACGGAGAGGAGGTACTGCTATGAGTACTATTAGAAATACTGCGTATATACTGCAATGGAGAAAAGATACTGCTGTTAATACTATTAGAAATACTGTGTATATACTGCAAAGGAGAGGAGGTACTGCTGTTAGTACTATGCTAAGAATTGTGTAAATACTGCAACGGAGAGGAGGTATTGCAATGAGTATTATTAAATACTGTTTAAATACTGTAATGGAGAGGAGGTACTCCTATAAGTACTATGATAAATACTGTGTACATATTACAATGCTGAGGAGGGACTGCTATAAGCATTATCAAATACTGACTAAATACTGCAACAGAGAGGAGGTACTGCTATGAGTGAGTACTACTACAATCACTGTTTAAATACTGCAACAGATAGGAGGTACTGCTATGAGTGAGTACTACTACAATCACTGTTTAAATACTGCAACAGATAGGAGGTACTGCTATGAGTGAGTACTACTATAATCACTGTCTAAATACTGAAACAGAGAGGAGGCACTGCTACTAGTACTACCCTAAGTGCTGTGTAAATATTGCAACGGAGAGGAGGTACTCCTGTGAGTGTTATCAAATACTGTTTAAATACTGAGAGGAAACTGAGAGGAAATACTGCAATAAGTACTATTATAAATACTGTGTACATACAGCAAAGGAGAAGGGATACAGCTATGCTATGAGTACTTCCATTTACTGCTTAAATACTACAAAGTAGAGGATGTATTGCCATATACTATCAAGTACTGATGAGGTACTACCACAGGTGAACTGTATAAATACAAAAACGTGGTACTAGACTACATGTCTACACACGCAACGGAGAGGAGGTACTCCTGTGAGTGTTATCAAATACTGTTTAAATACTGAGAGGAAACTGAGAGGAAATACTGCAATAAGTACTATTATAAATACTGTGTACATACAGCAAAGGAGAAGGGATACAGCTATGCTATGAGTACTTCCATTTACTGCTTAAATACTACAAAGTAGAGGATGTATTGCCATATACTATCAAGTACTGATGAGGTACTACCACAGGTGAACTGTATAAATACAAAAACGTGGTACTAGAAAACTACACATTCATGTACACTGCAGAGGAGAAGAGAAACTGTAAAAATACTTCACTACACTATATGTACGGTGTAAATATTGCAAACAAGTACTGCCACAGGTACTAGTACATTCTAGTGATTAAACACTACAGTCATATATGTTACTATAATACTAACACATGTGTTCTGCATATAAATACTGTAAGCTGATACCATATATACTTCACTTCTACATAGTTATGTATGTATGTATGTGTATCAAAGTCATGTACACAACCTCATCTGTGTACTACAATACATATGTACATGTCCTTACCTGTGGCACTGGTGTAAAGCTGTAGTTTCTGACAGTGATTTAGGCTGAGGGCAGGAGTCTGGTTTTACTGTTGGTCTTAAGGTTTTCATTTAGAATCATTTGAGTCAGTTTGAGTTTGACTTAATGTCAGTCATCGGAGAGTTTATTATCATTAAAATGGAAATTTCCAAATGAATTAGATGAATCTAAAAATACAGAGGACACTTGGAAGGTTGGAATATGTGGCTGAAACTGCTTAGACACTCCTCTCCATATAAAGTAGTGTGAGTGCAGTATCTGCCAGTGTCACGAGTGCACCTCACTGACACTGAGCACCCTTTTAAAAACACATTAGATTTAGTGAGCAATACATCTTATTCAGTGATGGTGAGAATATCAAAAATGAAAATTAAAACAGTAGTACAGTTATTCTACTCAGCGCCATGTAAGTAAAAGTAGTAATACGAAACATAATGGATCTCTGTCAGGTTAGAGTTATCACAAGACAGATATATTTAATACAATTGGCACTTTGCATTCTCTGGGAGTGATGCTAACTGAAGGCACTACTCTGTCAGAAGCTCCGTTAGATGTAAATCTGCTTTTTGTGCCATTAAACAAGTCTGTCACACATCAAATTAAGGTCACGAGCAAGCTAGCATTAGCCAACCGCTTTTCAGTCACTTTTGTTGCAAATCGAACTCCTAAACTCTCGTAGTGATCACAGACTCTTGAAAATGTAATATTTAAATCAATTTGGTATTTTTTCTTGACTTTTCAGATTATCTTATTTCTTTTTTAACACTGTATGGAAGATCATTTTTTCCATTAGATTTTGAATTTAAATACTGCTTTGGATTTTTTAACTCTAAAAAGTTTTGGGTTTTTTTAATATTTCAAATTCCAAAATTAGTCAGTAAAAATTCACTCTTAGTTAGTAAAAATGCATTATTTTTTTAAGTATTCAGCACAAATATTTTCAAACCTTCAAATTCAAAAGTCAAAATTCAGACAGTAAAAATTGCAGTGTAAAATTTCACAGCAAAAATCCAAGATGCCAAGGCAGGAGTATCGATCCTGTGAGTGAGGAGGACAGAGGCTGTTTCCTATTGGCTGTTCTCATCTGTGGGCGGGGTTTACACTTAAGAAATAAAAGAGACGAGGTTTGGGTGAGGCTAATTTTGACCAATCAGATCACTTCACTGCACCATTTCCTGTTTTTTACTAAATTAGATCGAATCGCTTTGGATCGATTGCTTCTGCCTTGGCATCTTGGATCTTAGTTTTTTGGGTTTTTTTACATTGAATTTTAAACACTTTGGAAAATGTACACGTACAACAAATTATCTTCCATGCAGTGTTTGCTAATGTGCGCACTGTGTCGCCATGATAACTGCAGAACATTCCACATTTAGAGATACAGGTAGAGCACGTCTTGCATGATATCACTGCGAAGTATCAGTACAGTGGAATTCTTATTAGTTAGTGTGAATCTCGGCCACTGGAAGTTGTGGAGACAGGATACAATTCCAATAAGTGTTTGTAAAGTACTGTGAAAGTTTGTGGTTTTGGCCAGTCAGGTGTTAGTGTAAGAAACCAGTCTGCCAGATCCATATTTCTTCTCCTGCCAAGGCTGATTTGGTCGACTCTGTTCCCTGATGTCCACAGAGCAGAGAGAGGACATTTTCACAGCACAAAACAGCATTACTCACAGCCTGGATGGGTCTGGGTTCAGAGCAGTTCAGTGATCCAACAATACGAGAGAACAGTGTGTAATGAGTGAGAATGACTGCTTCTGGAACAATGCAAGTCTACTGTTGGAGATACTATGAATTATGGGACCATTTTGAACACCGAGTACAACTACATGTACACACTTATGTCCCACATGAGTACAACATCTAAACTGTAGTGTGTGGCTGTTTAAAGTGGAACTAAATCTTATTAAAAACTGTAAATACTACTGTAACTTTGAAGTACTGCATTGTCAGGAATGCGGAATACACACTTCTTTAGTACTTAAAAATACAGGTATATGTGAGAGTGTGTTGTGATGGGCTTGATTGACAGGTGAATTATCCAATCTGAGACAAGCATGGCCCTTTCTGTATTATAGCAAACATAGCAGCATATGAGGAAAAAAATTTGAATCATTGGGTGAATGTGAATTTGTTCAGGATGATGTGTGACCTGCAAGCTCCTTCATTTCACACGTGTCACTCAATTAAGCAAATCTGATTGGATGATCATGTTTGTTTCTGTCTTGAGACACGACCAAGGAAGTGGAACCAGATTGATATTCTTTAGAGTGTGGATTGGACTGAATTTTTCTGTCCAAGCCCAACACATATGCGGCAGAGCAGAAATCAAATCCGACCTGAGCCTGATGGGCATTAAGATATTTGTGTCCGAAGTCGACACAGTTGAATCACACTATTTTCATAGGACTAATGACACACTGAGGATATTGTTTGTGTGGCTCTAATATTCTTCTGTATATAAAATATACTTACCAGGAAAGTTTAGTATGTTCTGAGCTGCAAAAGAAAATTATGTTTAGGCCCCATGCTGATTATTTAGAATTTACCCATAATCCATGAGCAGAATCAGGGTCCTGTGTGTGCTGTTTAACCCAGTGAACATTGTGTCCTGTTTGTCTTCCCACAGACGACGACTTTGATTGGTCTGTTGAAAACAGCTCGTCTGCTCCGACTGGTCCGTGTGGCCAGGAAGTTGGACCGGTACTCGGAGTACGGAGCGGCCGTGCTGTTCCTGCTCATGTGCACCTTCGCCCTCATCGCCCACTGGCTCGCCTGCATCTGGTAACTATAGCAACAGCAGGATGTCGCATGCACATTTAAGTGACAAGACAAATCAGACCACTGGAGAAATTAGATAATCTAATAAGTAGATCATTGGAGTGTGTTTATATGCAATAAATCTGGTCATGCAAAACACCAGAGGCCAGTGCAACGAACC
>JACN01003099.1:0-15322 GCA_000787155.1 Scartelaos histophorus | reverse complement strand
TCCTGAACAGTTTTAGTGTCATTTTGACTTTTATCAGAACTTGTATAAGACCTCATGGTATCATAAAGAAAGTCCTATTATTTTGTGCCTTTTTATCATCAGAGTCGTATTGCAGTATCGAATTCTTAGTATCAACTTTGAAATTTTGTGACAGCAGTAATTAGTCGTAACCAATTTTCAAACAATAAAGGCGCCGGGTAAATCATCAGGAGGGAAGTGTGTGTGTCGGTGTGAAACTTGAAAACGTCAGATGTCTGAAATTGAGGGACTGAAACAAACTAAGATTTCCTCTTTTAAACAAAGCGCTGATAACCTGCACTGTCTCAGAGGTACAATTGTTCACATTTAAAGAAGTATGTAGTTTTAAATACAACCAAAAAGCACAGCTCATTGTATTAACTTCCTAAATCTCACAAGGTTTTTGTAGAAGTACTACTGACCGTTAATTAAAATGCAAAAAGATAAATTGTCAGAGAAAAGGAAGCAATTTTTGGTTATTTAAATTTTTTAGAGTCCATTTTAAACTATTTTCTGATTTTCTGTTTATCCTCATCAAAACAGCTGGTGGTTTGTTTCATTTGCACATATTTAAAGGTGGTATAGAGGATTTTCCACGTAACGAGCAGCACAGCGACTGTTTGTTCTTTTTCAAACTCTGCACATGAGTGAAACCATGCTGCACATGTGTGAAACCTCCTCCCCGACAGAACCGCCTCCTCTTTACACCAAAAAGTCGCTGCTCTGTTGGTGCTGCTCCTGTTCTCTTTTACTATTATCAGAACTGCAGCCACATTTAGAGTTATAATGAAGTTGTTGTGTGAGAGTAATGTATGTGCAAAATCTTGGCGATTATTTTAGATTTACATTTACGTTTTTAATGAAATAGTTTACCCAGAAAATCAGTTCTCTCCTCATCGCTGCTCAGGACTTGTAAATATAACTAACGAATGACTAATACAACAAGCAACAAAGGGACTTTTTCATTGCATTGAAAATCAGGTTTTCAGATACAGGATATCACATTTGTGTCCTGAAAAAAGTCTGTCGAGCTCTTGGAAATAAAGTACGTTTCCCAATGAACCTAACAGCCAGCTGATGTTTATCTGGTCCAACCACGTCCAGAGTTGATGGATTTTCACTCTTTTTATTTTGGTCATCATAATTACAAGGCTGCTACATGTGTATAATGATATCAGTGACAATTTGAAACAAAAAAATCCTCCATACAACCTTTAACACACAAACCCTTCATATTTAGGTTAGTTTGTCTCTCAAACAGGAACACTTTATTCCACCTTGTGATGTCCTCTGGTGATGAGCTAACAACTTTATAACAGTTTAAAGCTCACAAGAGTCAATTTTGCGTTAATCTTTCAAGCCTACTTTCAAGACTTGCATATTTTTTATACTTTAAATAAAGGTTCTTGTATCTTTTTTGCAAAATAAAAACAAAAATACATGAATCATTCAATTTCAGCCAGCTACACTGAACTACAAAGGCAGAACGCTGTAACATCATGTTTGGTCAAAAATTAGTTCCTTTATCACGTGAATAAATATCGCGAATAATATTAAGCTTTGACCCTTATTTGGCAGTTACTGTACACTACCTTTGTATCATGTGCAAAAAATGAGTTGCGCAAACGCAAAAGGCAGTGTCAGTTATTCTTATTTATAATATTTATTTTTTGTATATTTCACAGGTCTTGTTTTGCAGTGTGTAATCTCTCTCATGCGGTTTCAGTGAACTAAATTGAAAAATAGAAATCATGTGTCAGTGACGCTGAGGTAAACAAACTCTCAGCCAATCAGAGCCGGTGTTTGTGGTCAGCTGACTGACACTTCCGCGTTGGCGTCAGTCTGTTGTCAAAATGGCTGATCACGATATTCTTCATCATTACCAGCACCTTACGCTCTGTTTGTGCGATCTAATCCGGTAAATATAACCTTTTTCATGCGTTTGTCGTTAGCATATATTCAGTTTAACCAGTGCGTAGGGTTAACGTGTAAAAATATGCGCAGATTTAGCCGTTCTGACGCAGGAAGCTAACTTTAGCCGCTAACAAGCTGTCGGGAAAGATGATGTTATGAGAATGCAATACACGCAGCAGGAAAAGGGCTTTCGTTTAAGATCTAATAAATCTGTTAAATATGTTCATGTTTCCGAGATAAACGGAACAATAATGACATAGCTCCAGTTCAAAACAATAACATTCTCTGGAGAAGTAGAGATTAACTAATACAGAACTAATACAAGAACTAATACAGTAAAAGACTCTCCTACACAAAATAGACAGTTATTGTTTTAAAAGTAAAAACAATAGATCCTTTTAAATCTTATGCCATCTATGGAGGCAAAATACTTTGCTTCTCTGTTAAGAAAAATGTAAAAAAAATACAGTTTTCTAACCCCAAAATAGTATTTGATCTTCAGTGTAATTTATGATGAAATGTGTAAAATGTGAAAAACTGTTGTGGGCTCAACATATCTGTAAGGATTTGTCCAATAAAGCCTCAAGATGTGGATTTTGTTTTGGAAAATTCAGTGCTTAATGTCGACCATAATCTCTTGTCAAACAAACAATTAATGTAAAACACAATTGTAATGATTCATTTATATGTAAAAGGGTTAAATGTAAATGTTAAAATGTAAATGTTAATATGTAAATGTTAATATGTAAAAAGGGTTAAACTCATGATTCACAGGTCTAATCTACTTTTATTTAAATACATTGCTACATTGTAATAGCTTTTGCATGAATTCCTGTGCGGTTTGGGCGAGGTTCATAGGGAGAGACTTTTGCCACGCCCCCTTTTTAGTCAACTAATCGATCGACAGGACATGTCTTTACTCGACTACAGACGTGGTGTTCTATTAAACTGTGTAAATGAAATTGCTAAGTGAATTTGCCAACATTAAATTGTGAAAAATTGTAAAGTGAATGTAACATGTATGTCCCTCCTCTCTCTCTGTGGCAGGTTGCTGTGGGCCCTGATCATCCCATGCCTGTACCTGTCTCTGCTCCTCACTCTTTTGCTGCTGTTGCTTCTTCTGGGGGTGAGGTGTTGGCTCCAGGGCCGGAGGAAAGCTCGAAGGTCCCAGGACAAGGGCCCCGCAGTCGCCTTCTTTCACCCGTACTGCAACGCCGGCGGAGGGGGAGAGCGGGTGCTGTGGTGTGCGCTCCGGGCTCTCATGAACAAGTACATGCGAAAAAAAAAAAAAAAAAAATGTGTGTGTGTGTGTGTGTGTGTACAGTGCTTAACATATTTATAAGAGTACCTGTCACGAAAAGAAGAAAACATAAATAACTTCATAATATATCAAAAACTTGTGATTTTTTAAGAAAATTATCAATTGGAATAACAAAATAGTCCTTGTTGACAAATAATAACCACAAATGTAACATTTAGTGTTCTCACCTTTGGGGCAGATCACAGCTGCATTCTTCATTGTTTTTATGTCATTTTGCAATGTCTCTTTTGTTATTGACTCCAAATAGTTTCAGCTGTTCCCAAAGACTTGCTTTGGATGAGACTTTGATGTCATTTTGGAAAACATTAAACTGAAAATGTATGAATAGAAACAATAGTTCTATTTTAGCATTTTAGTTCTGGTTTTGATAAAAAAGATCTTGTATATACTGGCGGCTTAATCATTATAGAAGTATAAAAAGATATTTTGGTAAACAGAAATACTGTTATGGCAGCAGTGGAAACACCTTATACTGTGTGCTGTTTAATGCATTTGTTAAGCTCTGTATTATGTATTGAATGTGTGTTTTTTGTTACTCTTTTCTGTATTATGTATTGAATGTGTGTTTTTTTTGTTACTCTTTTGTAATATTTTCATATTTATTTAGTTTAAAGCTAAAATAGCTAATAGCTAAAATAGATATGTTAGAATGTTGTTACCTCATCAGAGACACCTGGAGTTGAGTTTTGTTTCATTCACAAACATTTTGCTTCTTCAAAGATCAAAATGCTCCTGTGATGTCAAGTTCACGGCTCCTTTTGCACTTCCTGTATCACCGCATGACATCACAAAGTAGAACAGAGTGTTTTCAGTCTGAGAGAAGAACATGCAGAGTTTGTGTGTTAAACATGTGTGAATGAAACAAAACACAACTCCAGGTCTGTTTGTGATGAGTTATTTTCCCTCTTCCCCGCTCCCTCACAGATACCCAGAGGTCTCTTTCGTGGTCTACACTGGGGATCAGGGCGTGACTCCGGACCAGATCATTGAAGGAGCGCGGCGTCGCTTTAACATCACTCTTCCTCGCGCCGTGACCTTCGTCTTCCTCAGAACCAGGGTCCTGGTGGAGGCCGGCTCGTACCCTCACTTCACTCTGCTGGGACAGAGCCTCGGGTCCATGTTTCTGGGTGAGACTTTGGACAAATACTAAGATTAAGGATGTGCAAACAATAGAATTTGAATTTGATCAACATAGTTAGACATCCAGTTCTGGAGGAGTAAATTTGACACTGTTTTAATGACAAAAAAAATGGTGAAAACAATAATTATAAATTATTTCCAATTTTGAACACCAGAGGGCATCTTTTCTGAATATTTTACTGCCAAATATATTTTTATTAATCTACAATACATCTGTGCAGGGAATATCTTATTTATTTAGTTTATTTATGAGACCGGAACAGTGCACAATGTACATTAACCTATTTAGTTTATTTATGAGACCGGTGCACAGTGCACAATCTACATTAACCTGGACAGGTGAGATGCATGTGTCAGTGTGTCAGTCCCTGGTGCATGTTTTTAGGCTTGTAATATAATTAAAAATGCATTTATCTAAGATTTTCCTGGCATATTATGTAGTTCTACTTTAAAAATAATTAATATGAATGTGTCCATAAAAAAATCAAACAAAAAACTGTAATTGATCGATATAAAGGATAAAAAGTTTAAAACAATAGCTACGTGACATGTTAAATGTGCATCAGGTATAGGGCAGTGGGCGTGTATGGGGCGTAGAGGAAAACAGGATTTCTGGAGCAGTGGTGTTGAGAATGACTCAAACACACATAAATAGGGGAATACAAATGTGTGTGGGTAAATGAGAAGGGCAAATATAACATGGTCAGTTTTGCATAATCTGTCTCTTTAAAGCCCTGTAATACACCTTTGTAATAATCCTACATGTACATTTTTGTGTATTTTCAGGTTGGGAGGCGCTCACGTCCTTTGTCCCAGACCTGTACATTGACTCCATGGGTTATGCCTTCACTCTGCCCATCTTCAGGTACCTGGGCGGATGTAAAGTGGCCAGCTACGTGCACTACCCCACAGTGTCCACGGACATGCTGTCTGTGGTCCGACAGAGGAACCCCAGGTAACAAACCCCAGTAACAACTAAACTATTTCTCTGCATTTAAATAGCATTTAAATGTAAGATTTATTGTTTTGTTTTTGGGTTTTTTTTTGGGGGGGGGTGAGGATTTCTGCTTTAATATCATTACGATATGATTAACTGTGCTAATCATGGTTTCTGCAGGTTTGGATAAGTCAAATTTAAGACTATTTAAGTACTTTTTAAGACGACCAGTTAAACAAGATAACTTTGTGACAGTTTTTGTTTTAAATGGATAAGCTTTTTCAATACTTCAATAAATAAAAGACAGAAGTCTGGTCACTGTTGAGTCTACCCTTTTTCAAGTGGGCGTGATTGAAAAAAACAAATCTAACTGGACCAGACTGATCTGTATAAAAAATAAAGAGAGATACCAGGACCTGCCAGGCGAGATAAAATCAGTAATTAATCGGGAAGATGGAACCAAAACAGTTAACAGCGCTCCCACTCTTTTACACAGAATTTTTTTTCCCCACTTTTTCATGACCTAAAATTAATTTTCCAAGACTTTACAGCACGCACATTTAACTTTACTTTTAGGGCTAAATTTGAAATTTTAACCCTCTCCACTCCCCTTATGGTATACAGTCAGAGCATTTATTGTGTCTCTTTTAAACAAAATTGTGTATTGTCCTGCAGTGTTTCCCGCAAACGTTTCATTGGTTTTACAAAATTCCATTACTTTTCCAGGCCTAGAAAATGACATTTTCAATTTCCATGACCGTGGGAACCCTGAGTGTGCCCTCTCCTTTGCCCAGCATTGTGTGACCGAATAAACACTGTATGATTTATTTTTGTATTCTTAGGTTCAATAACTCAGACTTGATCAGCCGAAACGCCGTCCTGAGTGCGGTGAAGCTGCTGTATTACTGCTGCTTCGCCCTGCTCTACGGTTTGGCCGGCTCCTGCAGCGACGTCATCATGGTCAACTCCACGACGTCCGCGCTTTCCTCGACATCCCGCTCGAGAACGAAGACGACGACGACTGGGAGGAGGTCGGACGGGAGCTCGGAGATGACAATTTTCAAGCCAAGTCTGACAAAAAGTGCACCATTGTGTCGATCGGGCAGTTCAGACCGGAGAAAGATCACAAACTGCAAATCCAAGCGTTCAGGGAGTTACTGGACAGAAAAGGGGAGCAGGAGAGGGAGGGGCTCAGGCTGGTTCTGATTGGTGGATGCAGGAATGAGGAAGACGAGGATCGGGTGCGGATGTTGCGAGGTTTCTGTGAGGAGCTGGAGGTGGGAGATAAAGTGAAGTTTAAACTAAATGTGCCGTTTGAGGAGCTGAAGAAAGAACTGGGCCACGCCACCATCGGGCTGCACACCATGTGGAACGAGCACTTTGGGATCGGTATGTACACCTCCTGCAGGTTTACTGTAAAGGTCTTGTATCACACAGAATCGACTCTTGTGAGCTTTAGACGTGTTAGAATGTTATTACCTCCTAAAAAACAGACTTGAAGTTGAGTTTTGTTTCATTCATACATTTGAGTAATCCTGGATCATTAAGCCGTTTGCATCTCCAAACTATATCATCTATTTTTGGTCAGACTGTGTTAAAATACAGATCAGATTAAAGTCTCACTTGAGTAGAGAGTGTACCAGCAGAGAATATAATGACATCAGCTGCAAAGTATCGATAATTGAACTGAGTAAACGTCCACATTTCAATTTCAATTTTGTTACGCTTCATAGTAAACTCTCTCCTCTCTCTCTTCTCTTTGTCCCTCTGTTTCTCTCCTCTATCTTCTCTCTTCCTCTGATCCCTCTCTCATCTCCTCTCTCCCCTCTCCCCTCTCTCTCTTCATCTGCTCCCACTCTCCACTCTCTCTTCTCTCTCCCCTCTTCTCGCTCTCAGGAGTGGTGGAGTGCATGGCGGCCGGCACCATAGTCCTGGCCCATAAGTCCGGTGGGCCGAAGCTGGACATCGTGGTTCCTTTCGAGGGCGGACAGACGGGTTTTCTGGCCGACAGCGTGGAGAGTTACGCCTCGTCCATGGAGACCATCCTCTCCCTGCCCTCCGAGGCCCGACTGGAGATCAGGCGAAACGCTCGGCAGTCGGTCGAACGCTTCTCGGACCAGGAGTTTGAGAGCAGCTTTTTGAGCGCCATGGAAACGGTGATGGGGAGACTGGAGCGGTGAACGAGCAAAATTAAAGGACGTGTAAACCAGTTTCACCATTGAAAAAAATTAAAAATAAAAACAAATACAGGCCAGAGTCAAGTGCTTCACAAGTAATCGGTGGGTTTCAGATGACGTCACAACCTTCTACAAGCTCAGAATATTTAATACAGACGGGGGCAGCTAAAATATTCAAAACATATTGTTAGATTTTTGTTGTAATACAGTGAGTTCTTGAGTCTAGTCAGTAATGCATACAATACAATAGTACAGTGTAATCAATATGAAAAGCTGGCTCTCGCCCCATGTGGAGGTATCTGAAATGACCAACGAAGCAAATTCTGTTCAATTTGGGGACAATGGCAACAAATTCAATTGTACAGTAAAGCAGCACAAAGCCAGGCCTAAACTTGCCAAATGTAAACCAGGTCTAAACCAGGTCTAAACTAGCTTGGAGTCAAAACTGGAACAATGTTTGAACAAAAGATCAAATTGCAAAATCCTGTAATTCTGCATTTTTGCTTGTGACAATTTAATAATTTCTCGTTTGTCAAAAATAAAATCTAATCAGTGATAAACTAAAAAATGGAGCTGGCTTCAAAAGGCTGATGAGTATTTTTATCGAGCTTTAAACCTGGATTAACCAAAACTAAACCAGGACAAAAAGACCAAACCCAGACTAAATCTTAAGATGGTTTATCTCTGGACTAAATAAATAAAATCAGCACTGTGTAACTTTTCTGGTGGGGTGTGTGCTTGTCTCCATGGAGATGTTATTTCCCTGCAGTATGTTATTAAACTTATTTATGACCATGGATACAAGCAGATGATGCCCTGTGGCCAGGTCAGGTCTGTGGAGTGGTGACCCCTCTCACACTGTGAATGTATGTTTGAATAAATCATACTCTGCAAATGGCAAACCCTCTACCAGAAAAGTTACTTAGTGCATCTTTAAACGAGGTAGGTAATGAAAAACTAGCAGTAGTAGTTACACAAAGTAGATCTTTTCACAATAAACACCTGACTCAAATGAACACAGATTGTATCAGGTTGTCAAGTTCAAAAAGTCTGCAGCACTTTTAAATATATTTACTGTTCACTTAAAGCAGCAAGTTTTAATTTTAGAATTAATTTTCTTTTGAATGAGCTTTTCGTTCTTTTCAAACCTTTTTTGATTTTGGGTGAGTTCCACATTGTTGTTACACTGAAATATGTTTTGTTTTTGCTCATTCTAGATAATTTTCAGTTTGAATAATATTTAATGATAGAGATTAGACAAAGTTAGAGTTGTAAGAGTCTCCTTAGATTACATGAATGAAGTTCTGTTTAAATGAGTAAAAGTGGATGAAGGTGTACATAGTTTGTTTATGGGCCAATGTAATATAACAGTATGTGCAATGTATAGTTCAGTCCTTTAAAGAAGAGACAAATTAGGGGCCAAGTTCTACCTTGTTTGATTGAAATGCATTCTGTAATAAAGATAATACAACCTTATATTTGCTTGGTACTATTTCTTGTGGGAAAAGGATACAAGGTTCTGGAGGTGAAATTCAAACTACACAAAATAAATCGTTGTCTGAAATATATGTCTTCATTTATTTGATTTGATGAGAACAGATTTAGGACAGAACATTAGGCATCATAAGGATTTAGGAATTCATCCTAAATATCATATCCTAAATATCATCCTATCATATTGATATTTCACAGATGATGTCGTCTGCGTGTATGATGCTAACATAGGCACTGCTCTGTCTGAAGTTCTGTTACTGAAGTTAGACTTAATTCTGAGCTGTTGAACATGTCCCTCACAACTATTATTACAGTCACAAGCTGGCTAGGATTACAACTAAAAACATTTTTAATAATTATCGCAAAATATCAGTAAACCAATAAAATACGTGAACAAGATGATACTGTTATTAATGTAACTGTTGGTTATCTGGTGGATGGTTGTGGAATTTACTCCATCCACTAAAGCTGGGCATACACTGTAATTTTTGTCCTTTTTTGAGATGATTTTTCACTAGTTTCTGGGATCGGGACCTGTTTTGTCTTAATCATGTGTCATGCTTTGTGTAGTATCGTAGGTCACAAAAATATCATAGCTGGAGCTGAGTGAAACGATCGAAAATATCGCACAGTGTACACCCAGCTAAAGGTCAGTAAAAAATCCTCATTGTTGGGACAGTTAATATGTTTATCTGCAAGCGTTTTAACCCAGAGCTTTTAAACTTACAGAAACCTGGTATCTTGATCTTAAACCAGACTAAAAACAAGGACTGCTACCCTTGGTCTGGTGATGGTGAATGAAAGAGCTGATTTCACATATGTCTGTAAGGGCATCTGGTTTAAATCTCCTGACCCGTGTGAGTGATTTGTAGCTATGGTTTTCCGATCAAAACCCATTACAGTTGTCCTCACTCGTAGCTTCGTTCTCCTGGTTTTCACCTCCTCCTGTAGTGTCACTGGAGCCTCCTTTCTGCCTGATCTGCGGCGAGTCTGTGGCACACACTTCCTGGTTCCCATCATGCCGTGGGGCCTCGTCCAGGATGAGCAGGTTCATCATGGAGTCAGCCACAGCCTCCCTCAATTCGTCCTCTGACTCTTCAAAGTTACTAACAAAAAAAATAAATAATGAAAGCATTTTCTATCATATAAAAGTGTTGTAAAAATGTGTTTAATCCTGTTTCAGTCATAAGGAGACTTTTGACTTTTCCTTTTATTTATTATTATTTAATTTAGAAGATTAAGAGTGAGAAAAAAATTTCATATGCCCATCCATCATCTTCTCATCTTAATCCAACTGGGTCGCGGGGGCAGCACTGCCCATTACTCTGTGCACCAGACCCAGACCCTATGAACCCCTCTGCAGGTGGTGAACCACAGGAGGGAGGGACTCCCCTACGCTCCCTGATTGTAAACTGTTCACAGGGTGTTGCATGTTTTTGGTTGATGGGGGAAACCGGAGTACCCGGAGGAAACAATTTCATATATTCATGTGGAAATTTGACAATAAACTTTTTTAAATTAAATTTGTATTTCAGCCATGTTACTGTTTAATATTGGTATCTCATCAAAAAAAATACCTGGAGTTGTGTTTTGTTCTAGTCACACACACTTCAGTAGTCCTGGATCATTAAGTTGTCTGCATCTCTTTTACCTTTTGTTCAGTAGAAACTGGAAACTGTGGTGAATTATCCAGATAATTCAAGTGAAGTGTAAGAAGTTTAAAAACAAAGTGTATTACCACATGACATCATAAGGTGGTGTTTTCTGTTTGAGAGAAGAACTCATCCTGAATACGTATGCAGGGTTTGTGTGTTAAAGATCCAACTCCAGGTATATTTATGATGAGGACATTATAACAGACAGAAAATAGTGTAACACGGTCCTTTAAATAAAAAAGAATCCGTCTCACGTATCGTCATCATCAGATCGTGGCTCCAGTCGTTCTTCATCACTCTCCACGTCTGAGTCTTCCTCTCCCTCCTCCACTGTCTCTTCCTCTTCTCTCTCTCCTTGTGGCTGCTCCGTTTCTCCACCTGTCTCCAGCTGCTTCAACTTCTCTATTTCTGTCAAATAAAAAACATTATTCATAAAATCCAATAGTGTGTGTTTAAATGCTAATATCATATGTACGCAGAGGTAAAAATCTAAACTTGTTAAATTAACAAATCCCAATGTAATAAAAATGCAGGAGCTCTTTCAGATTTTACATTTGTTTTGAGCTTCTTCTTTTTTTGTTTGAGGAGAATATATCATTACTCATCATTGACACTGACCATAATGTTGTGACTCATTCTAAAAATGTGGAATGTTGTGAAATTATCTGTAAAACTTCTAATGGCCACATATCTGTGAAATCTGTAATAAAAGTGCAATTATTGTACAGTGTTATTACTTGGTTAGTGTTTATTCTTCCCTCATAATTTACATTTTGTTCCAGACATGATTTTGTTACATGGAGAATATTACTAAAAATAAACCTTTGTAGAAAACTGTATTGCAATAAAACAGTATCAGTGTCTCTCAGTTGTTTTTAAGTACTTTTTTAGGATTTTTTAGTCCGCAAACTGATCATTAAAAAATACTCTTGTCCAGTTGACAAATGTAATTTCTCCTTAGCCGTGGATTCTACCTGGACAACTGAGGGATTTTACAAACAGACTTCAAAAGATGCTGTATTTTCCTAAAGTTTTGTGTGTAGTGCCCCCCAGTGTTCACAGACCTGTAGTGACAGAGCCCAGGGTGGAGTCCTGGAGCTGAGCCTGGTCCAGAGCCTTGAGATATGTGTCCTGAGCTCCTTCTGTCCACTGTCTACGAACCGCATCATCTTTACCTGAAAAATACAATTGAATATTTTTAGAATATTATTCCTGTTAAGTTAAACAGTTGATTTACTAACATTACTCTGTTCTCTTTTACACTCTGTCTTCTGTCTGTACCTTGCTCAGTTTGGACAGTTGAGGCTGTGGCTGACATCACATCCATGTTGCCCAAAGCGTCCAATAAGGTTTCAGGAATCCTCTGACTCCACCCCTTTCTCTGCTCCAGCCAATCACAGAGTGGCAGCTTTTCTCCATCTTCAAAGTTCAGGGTCTGGTTCAGAGGGTCCACTTCCTACAGACATGAAAAATGTTAAATTAAATGATCTCTTGTTGTATTGTCTTGTATTACTTAACTATACTATACACATTTTTTCCAAATATTTGACAACATTAAGCCTTAGTTTTTTCAGAATTTAATACTTTTATATACATTTGTCAGGAAAAATGTCACATTTGCAAAAATATAGTAAAATATAGTTTAACGATATATGTGCACGTTCCATAATTTGTATGTAGCACTGTGTTTCTAAATAATCTTCAGATAAAACACTAATTTAAAACACCAAAAGAGCCTTTTTAAGTTTAGTATTTTGCATCTTAAAATCTGCATTGGTTTAGTCTGCAAACACAATAGGAAATACAAGCACATCGCTAGACAGTCAAGCTGTCAGCAGAGGGCGCTGTCCCGTTCACATCATAAATGTGAACTACTCATAACATATCTCCATGTTTTCGTCATCAGTCGAGTGAAAGTTTGCAATTCTGTTCAAATTTCACTGTCCAAGTGAATTCACAAAAAAACAGAAATATGAACTGACAAACTAATACTACAATGACATTTCAGAACCTGGTTGCACAAGAGCTGGCAAAGGTATTGGAAAGTACCTTCAATCTTGTTCCTGGATGTGTTTTATGATTATTACCTCTCTCTGATTTCCATCTGCTTTCATGTCTTCACCTTTTGACTCCTCCTCCAGTTCGTTCAGTCTTATCTCAAACATGATTCCCCTCTACACAAAACACATGTTTTGTTTTGTTCAAATGCTGTAAAATTCACCATATGAGGTAATAATTATATGGTAGAAGATGCCAGATATTGAACTCGACCTGCTTGGTGTGAGGTTGTGAGGTAATTACTGTTCAGTCACTGTATGGTTTTACTTCAATTACTTCATTAATAGTACTAAATTATACTTAATGTATTATACAATATATATTCATCTGATCAGTTATATAAAATGCTTGTGTTACCTTCCCCCTTTGCCTTTTCTCTCTTTTGGACTCTTTGGGCTCCTGTCCGATCTGCCTCAGCGCTGCTTCAACATCCTGGCACAAAAAAACAACACACACACTACAGTCAATGTGATATAATAAAGCAAACTGCAGGGGGTGAAATTTCAAGGACAAAATATATATTTTCCAGAACATTTGGCACTTTTTCCATGTGTTTCTCATGTCTGGAAAACAGGTCAATTATTGTTCAATTGTTGTTGTGGGAACCCTGAGACTTGTTAGTGAACAGTATAATGTCATACCTGGTTTGGGGCTGGGGGCTGTTCACAGGCGGCTGGAGGCTCTGGTTCTCTCGGAGGTTTCTCCACCACAAACGTCTCACGCTTATTCTGCTGTTGAACCTGTACATAAAGATTTAGAGCTGTGTATTATGAAAGACATTAGGAGATACTGAGATAAAAATGTACCACAGAACTGATTTCTGATATTTAGCTATTAGCTAACACACATTTTATTTACTGAAAAAAAAATATTGTAACACTTTTTAAACCATGTGAATGAGTCTGAATAATTGCAAATAAGTACAAGGCTGAGGACAGGGACAATAACTACATCAAACTATTTTAAGTTTAAGCTAAAGATGCAGGAACACCACTACAACATGGTCAAGCTTTAATATTCCATAATATTATCCATGGACAGAGATGGGCACAGGGAGGAACTTGGCTGGAAACTGTAAATATTCATGTGCATGTGCTCAAAGCTGCACTTGGTCACTTATGTTCAGCCAACAATAGCTGACACTCGTTCTGTTGTACGATTGGTGCTGTGATAAACTCAGACCTCAGTCTCAGCTCTCTGCTTCATCTCCTTCACGTCCTGATGATACTGCAGTCGGATCAGCTCCAGCTGACGCAAATACTCCTGATAAGAAAAGAACATAAACGTGTGGTACGAGACAATTCATCAGAAACAAGGTTACAGTGTCTATTGTATTAAGATTCTTGGATCTTTATATTGCTTTTAAAGGTTTCCTATGCAGGTTTCCTAATGAGGGGTTTCCCGTGTTACTGCTTTGCTTAAAATACTCTACAGTATGGCAGTAAACGTATCTTGTGTTATAATACTAGCACCATCACTATGTCATGCTCATCTTTTCATGCTAATGTCTTTTACCAGTTGTCCGTTTTGTTTCTTGTCATGTGGGGTGTGTTGGATTGGTCCCATTTCATTCATGTGTCCTCCGGGCCTGCGGGGGCGCTCTGCTGTGGACGGACGCAAACCCTTAAAAACACAAGATCAATTATCAAAGCATGATTGAGACCTAGAGTTATGTTTTGTGTAATTTGTACAACATCTTTGAGTCGTTCTGTATATTCGGTTCTCTGTTCCACCTGCTGATGCCATAAAGTGGCGCTCCTCTGTGCTTTTAAAGTCCACACGCCTTCACTAGTCAACTTTATGTTATGTTTGCTCTGCACCTAGACCTGCTTTCCATTTATTTATGTTAACGTAAAAAACATACTAAACCAATGCAGAAGGGTTCAAAGAATTATAAAGCTGACCTGAACAGTGTTTTAAATCTATGTCTGCAGTTGGCCCGTGCGATATATTGCTGAAGAAAATATACATTAATACTGAAATTACCACTAATATTGTAATATAATAGTGTAAATGTACATGAGCTGTAATAAATAAATAAATGACAGATGTGACACTTTTGTGGTTAGTTTGTATCTATAATGAGTTATTAATCCAAAATTTATCAAATCTTGTCATAATACAGAAAAATAAAATAACATTAATTTACCTAAATATTGCTCACCAAAAATAATGGTACCAGGTTTACACTGTGGCACAAGTGATCCATATTTCACCACAATACAATATACAGAGAATATGTGCTGATAAATATAGAGAAAATGTAGTTACTTCTAACAATTTTAGCAGTTTTTTGTTCAGATTATCACGTAAAGGACGATAAGTGGATATAGTGATAATTGTGACAGGCCTAGACAGCAGATAAAAATGTAAATGTAAGTAAGATGCTTTTGGACCTCACCAGCTGTTTCTCTGCTCGAACCTTGTACTGGTTTGCCTCTTGTCTTCTTTGTAAATATTCATTTCGTGCCGCAGCCACTCTGAAAAACAGCACTACAGCATAAAAATACAGGGATGAGCAGCTAAAGGGAATAAACACACTGATTCCTCTTTCCAGTGAGGATCTGGCAAATATGGGGGAGATTATGATTATGATTATTATGATTAT